>SOPF01025633.1:0-96050 GCA_012979155.1 Hypericum perforatum
GCGCGAAAGTGTAGGTTTGTTGCTCATGGAACACTCGGATCATAAACTAATCATCTAGTTAATTCATCCGTTAATCCTATCTCCTCTTGGTCTCAAGAATTAACTAAGTTCATCATCTAGGTGGCCAATCCAGATTAAGCTTTAACCTAGGTGTATCACAAAGATTTTATCACAGCCAATTAATCATAAACCATTGTCAGAGGCTAAAACTAATAGTGATCATAATCTAAGTAATTCCATTATCAAGCATTAAGCTCATTAACTAGAACAGAATCCTTAGCATGTTTAACCCTCTAAACTGTGGCTACATCTATGGTTTCAAGGCACCAAACTCACAAACACAATTACTCACACATATTTATAAAGAACAACATACATAAACAAGAACATACTTAAGCATAAACATGAACAAAAGGAAAGAGTTAAGGAGAAGGAAGCTTAATGATGTTCTTGAAGCTTTTCTTCCTCCTCCATCACGTTCCTCCCTCTTGGTAGAGAGTTTCTTACGATTTCGTGGCCTCTCATGCCTCTACTCTCTGCCTACTAGTCTAATGTCATACACTTACACACAAATGCACACATTATTACATAAGTCCAAAGTTAAAAGTAAATAAAATGGTTTTTAATCTAAATATCCTAACAACTCACAAAAGATGTCCCCCATACATGTTTCTTATCATCTTCTAAGGCCAAAACTCGAATGTCATGGCCCCCTCCAATGTCTGCCATTGAAATGAGCAAGTGGGTTGGCCTAATTCTGTCTCTGTCCGGAGTTGGCGTACGCCAATTGCACCTGGCGTATGCCAGGTCTTTGGTTTTGCTTCATTGGCGTGCGCCAGAAGCCATTGGCGTGCGCCAGAAGTCATTGGTGTGCGCCATTCTTGCGTTTTAGACCTTTTAGACTCCGAATTTGAAGATGCCTATTAGAGACAAAGTTGTAGCCCTGGATGTCGTCTTTCCAATGCCACCTCACTCGTCTCATTTGGACATAGGATGCAAAAGTTATCATCATTTGAGTTGTAAGAGGTCTGGCCTGGCATACTCCAACGGTGCTTGGCGTGCGTCGGGTCTTCAGGTGCCTGGTCGTTCGCGTCTGGTCATTCTTGTGTGTGGTCGTTCGAAGTCGTTCGACTCTATTGGCGTGCGCCAGAAGCTATTGGCGTGCGCCAGACCTTGTGTTTTAGTCCTTCTTTGCTCCGTGATCTTGCTCTGATCCATACCTTTGCGCCTTCGCTTGATCGTCCTCCACTTCTCCTCTAAAATAGCTCCTAAAAGCACGAAAACACAATAAGAAACAATATACACAACTAAAACATAAAATAACAAAAACTAAGACCAAGACATCTAAGACTCAACTAAAACAACCTAAAATAGTAAAACAAAACTCAAAAGAAGACACAAGTAATGAGTGTTTTAAGTACTCAGCATACCCCCACACTTGAATATTTGCTTGTCCCCAAGCAAAACTCAAATGCGGACACATACAAACATATAAAAGAAAAGCACACAAAAAGGAAAAGACATGGCATAAAGAATTCGTAAAATGACTCCTCTCAAAAATATCAGCTTAAGTCAAAAGAATATCCCTACATAGGTAGTTCATTAGCTTAATCACAAAACGAACGAATAGTTGGACTCTTCTACACTTAGTTGTTTAAACTAATATTAACACTATGTAAAAGACACTAGAACATTAATCTCTCTGTGGTAAGAAATTCATCTCACTTATTATATAAGTAGGCAACTTCCTATCACTCGTATACTTAGCCAATATATTTCTAGGCATCCTACGTCCTACTCAGCAATATCTTTGATCGTACAGTTGTTAATGCTCAGGGGTTCTTTATATCGGGTTATAATGGGGCTTAGGTAAAGATGAGGTAAAAATTTGGATAGTGGCTAAAGCACCCAATCCGAGGATATTACAAAAGTAACTAGTCACTCGTCTAATCTAGACACCCTAGCTTAAAATAATTAAGCTCTCACCCATTTTTCCAATATTCTACGACTCTGAAGCTCGAGGTTATGCCAAGAATTCATGCTTTATTCACAACTTTCTTTTTGCACTTCTTTTCTTTGTTTTTCTCTTTTTTTGTTTTCTTTTTTTTTTACTAACACAATATTTACGACACACATTTTTTTTTACAAAATAAACAAACTAAAATAACTTAGCATGTTCTTGGCATAAACTCGGCTTCTACACTTGGCCACTCATTTTTCTAAAATTTCCACAACTTAAACCGTATCCATGAAGCTACCAACTAAACCCATACAATTCGTCCTAATATCCTCAGATATGATGGTCAAAGGTAAGGAAGAATGGTAATTTAAGCTAGAAGTTGGTTACCTAGTCTATAATCAAGAAAAGGCTAGGCTCAAATTGGTTTAAAGCAATTGGAATTATAGGATTTTGTCTCTAAAGCTCTAGGCTCAAATGTCAAAGAAATGCCCCCGTCGTCCACTAACTTCAACACAACTAAGATTACGACAAGTAATAGTAGGATACCCTAATCAACTGACTTAGTATACACCTCATGAAAAGATTTGGAGACGGGTATCTCCTCCTTGGGCTCAAAGTACCTTACAAGGTTCACACATTATCATTCTAGTCTAGTCTAAACAGCGAAACCACTAGTCTAAATAACTAAGTGTGAAGTTTCTACATATTCCTAAGCTTTGTGTTCGAGTTAAATTCCTAACTAATAAGGTGATAAGTCTTTAAACACAAGTTGAAATTTTTTGAAGGGGGTCAAATTTTGAAAAATTTATACCAAGTCTAAACCTAGACACTACAATTATTAATATACAAGGAAGATTCCTGAAGGGAACCCTCCCCCACACTTGAATGACACATTGTCCTCAAGGTTTCTAATATACTAATAAATACCTAATTGCAAAAAGAAAACAAATTTGAGATAGTTTTATCTCGATGATCTAGTATGTAAGAAGCAGCAAGGAGATCGAACCCTGCAGAGCTCAAATCGGAACACTTCCGTACCAGATCACCAAAGATATGAATAAAATTATCTCAATATACACAAAACACAGATAAGCAAACACACACAAAAGTAAATAGATAAAAACAATATCACACAAAGTCACAGCTATAAACTAAAGAACAAAATTGAATGACATAACACATATAAAAGAACATAAAACAGAAAATTAATAAAATAAAAGAAAGAAAAAGGAGCTCCCTGTCACTCGTCCGGTAATGGTGTCGGCTAGATCTTGCATCCTTCGCCATCGTAGAAGTCGTTTTGGGCATTCGGTAACGTGTGCTAGAGGTCGGGTAAGCTTAGACTTGTAATTTGTGGGTGAAAATTTTGGATGTGGGTGAGTTATGGCAAAAATCAGCGGATGTCCGAATTTATAGATTCGGATTCTGCCTTACCTGGCGTACGCCAGCCTTACCTGAAGTGTGCCAGATTTTCATGTTTGGCGGGTGGCGCATGCCTGGCTCTAGTGGCGTGCGCCAGGTCTTCTGCATTGGTAAAATAGGTGTACGCCAACTTTAATAAAATAACACAAACTGAACAATAATGATACAAACATAAAATAAAAATAACATACATATGATACAGACTATGCTAATTTTTTTGGCTTTTATTTATGCTGCGTTCCTAGAAAGCTTGAAAATCAGACGCCCCATTCTGATGGGTCACAGATACAACTTCGACTTTCGCAATTCACAAAACTCACTAATAGCATACTATGATGAACTACCTTTCCTTGCGACCCTTTTGGCTCTAAGCCTAGTCGAGTCACCAAATAGTACCATGGTATTCACATTTTGTGAGTTAGTGCTATTTTTGCTACAGTCTCCCTTGTGTTTGAATGTATCCCTCTATACAAATTGTTAAGCACGACAATCATATAGGAGCAACTTCGTATCTCTCATCAATCGCAAAAATACTGTCATGTGCCAATCAACCAAAGGGTCAATGGCACTCATATTAAACATGGGATTAAGAGATATTTCAATCTCACAAAAAACTATCCAGTCCTAACCAAGAGTGGGTGGTTGTTTAACATTATGGTTGGGTGTTTTACCTTCACTTACTATATCCAAGATTAAAGGTTTAGCAAACCTCCTTGGATCTTGAAGTCGATGGTGAATATTGTGGCGGATGACACTAGACTCTTCCTTAGGAATGGCTACTTCTTTTTCCTCAAAATCTTCAATGTTTGCCAAATCCTTAGTTGAGCAAGAGTCATGCAAAAAGAAATATGCACTCGTCATAGGCTCGTCGCCTTTTTCTTTGGTGCTTTCTTCTACCTCAATCTCTTCTTTCCATTCCTCCTTTTCCTCATTCTTTTCATCATCTGTTGGAAGTGTGTTGGTATGAGTAAATAAACTCGTAGGGGTTTCTTTGTACCAATCCTCTGTTTCAAAATCCCACAAACGAGCCTTATTCTCTAAACTAGATAAAGCTTCTAAGAATGGCATTGGATACATGTATGATAATGGAGGAACATATGACCGTTCCTCAACTTCCAAGTCCATTTGCATATTGCCATCCTCAACTTGCACTTCAATGTCTTCCTCGAAATGATGGACTAACTCAGATGGTTGAATAGAGAGGGCATTTTTTGCATATGCATTGGAGCAAATTTCATCTGAGTGAGCTTGCAATCTCTCAAAGGTTTGAGTTAATGCAAACAACTCCTCAAAATTTTTAAGCACTACTTCAATATTTTCCATCATCTTATCCATCCTTGTTTCTAACGAGTCCACTCTATCATCAAGGGGATCAGACCTAAAGGGTTGTACTTCTTCTTTGCAACTTGAGGAATAAGGATTTCCACTCCATGTTAGATCACTAATGGTGTCATGTTGCCCCTTGCTGTTAAGCACAAAATTTTCATGATCTGAGGAGGCTCCATAGGGTGTGTCGAACTAATATTCTTCACATTGATTCTTGTTATGTCCTAACCACCTGCACCACTCGCAAGTCCAAACTTGAGTTTGGTTGTGATTGAGTTCTCTTCGTTTTGCTTCCACCCGTCTACGTGTATCCTCAATTTCATCTTCTAAAAACGAACTCCCTATTCCTTAGTACCAATGGTAACCAAAGGAATCCATCTCCACAACCACTACAAAAACTAAAACTAATAAAGACTAAAAATAAAAATGTCCTAATCCCAATTTGCTAACCTACTCAAATGTCCTTTGCCTAGTTCCCCGGCAACGGTGCCAATTAACGAGGGTGATTTTTGTGCCAACAAACAAACAACAGTTGCAATGATAGTGAAGTAGAGTGTCGAACCACGAGGAACTACTTTAGACTACTTTTTTGGTTAGCTAGCTAGTTTAGGACAAAATGAATGAGAAAGATCTACCTAAATCTAAACCTATGAATGATTGATCACTTTCAGATTTGTGTGATTTGTGGCATGTTGAGCTCGGCCCGGCGTGCGCTAGTTATGCTTGGCGTACGCCAAGTCTCTCGGATCTGCTTGATTGGCGTGCACCAATGGTGTTGGCGTACACCAACTCTCTTATTTTTGGACTGTTGGCGTACGCCAATGAGGGCTAGTGTGCGCCAATTATGCAGCAGAAGCAAAACAGTTTACTGGTTTAACTAACTAAACTGAGATTTAGCAACTTAAAACACAAAAGTGAGTAAGGTACACTTAAAACCAATGTAACCATTTGATTCAGGGGGTTTATTACATATATGATATGGTCCAAATATTTCGAAGGGGACCAATCTACATTTTCGTGCTAGATTGGTCTAAATCGATACTTAACTAAGCTTAGAATGGCAAGATGTTTTTTCGACCCCAAAAGCCAACTAAACTCAGCCAAGCACCAACTATGCATATCACTCAGTGGACAATCAATTACCAAGGAAGATCTCTCTCTCACAAGGTAACTAATTATCTAGTTAATTCGTCCGTTAATCTTATCTCATCTCGATCTCAAGAATTAACTAAGTTCATCATCTAGGTGGCCAATCCAGATTAAGCTTTAACCTAGGTGTATCACAAAGATTTTATCACAGCCAATTAATCATAAACCATTGTCAGAGGCTAGAACTAATAGTGATCATAATCTAAGTAATTCCATGATCAAGCATTAAGCTCATTAACTAGAACACAATCCTTAGCATGTTTAACCCTCTAAACCATGGCTACATCTATGGTTTTAAGGCACCAAACTCACAAACACAATTACTCACAGATATTTACAAAGAACAATATACATAAACAAGAACATACTTAAGCATAAACATGAACAAAAGGAAAGAGTTAAGGAGAAGGAAGCTTAATGATGTTCTTGAAGCTTTTCTTCCTCCTCCATCACGTTCCTTCCTCTTGGTAGAGAGTTTCTTACAATTGCATGGCCTCTCATGCCTCTACTCTCTGCCTACTAGTCTAATGTCATACACTTACACACAAATGCACACATTATTACATAAGTCCAAAGTCAAAAGTAAATAAAATGGTTTTTAATCTAAATATCCTAACAACTCATAAAAGATGTCCCCCATACATGTTTCTTATCATCTTCTAAGGCCAAAACTCGAATGTCATGGCCCCCTCCAATGTTTGCCATTGAAATGAGCAAGTGGGTTAGCCTAATTCTGTCTCTGTCCGGAGTTGGCGTACGCCAATTGCACCTAGCGTACGCCAGGTCTTTGGTTTTGCTTCATTGGCGTGCGCTAGAAGCCATTGGCGTGCGCCAGAAGCCATTGGCGTGCGCCATTCTTGCGTTTTAGACCTTTTAGACTTCGAATTTGAAGATGTCTATTAGAGATAAAGTTGTAGCCCTGGATGTCGTCTTTCCAATGCCACCTCACTCGTCTCATTTGGAAATAGGATACAAAAGTTATCATCATTTGAGTTGTAAGAGGTCTGGCCTGGCATACGTCCATGGTGCTTGGCGTGTGCCGGGTCTTCAGATGCCTGGTCGTTCACGTCTGGTCATTCTTGTATATGGTTGTTCGAAGTTGTTTGACTCCATTGGTGTGCGCCAGACCTCGTGTTTCAGTCCTTCTTTGCTCCGTGATCTTGCTCTGATCCATACCTTTGCGCCTTCGCTTGATCGTCCTCCACTTCTCCTCTAAAATAGCTCCTAAAAGCACGAAAACACAATTAGAAACAATATACACAACTAAAACATAAAATAACAAAAACTAAGACCAAGACATCTAAGACTCAACTAAAACAACCTAAAATACTAAAAATAAACTCAAAAGAAGACACAAGTAATGAGTGTTTTAAGCACTCATCAAAATCTGAGGGGGCTAAGGGCAATTATCTCTTAAAAAATTTATGTGGACGAATAATATTGTGACAAGTACACGAAATAGGATTAAAAAAACCAAAAAAAACTATCAACTCCCTATTTCTCTCCCCCCCTATCGGGGTTATCCATCCTCGGTCGGCACCGAGCCCCGCCAATTTTTTTTCCTTCCAGCTTGTGTGTTTCACGTGGTCCATCTCTGGACTGGATGGGGACACGGGTGCAATAGGCCTAAAGGTTGAAGAAGGTGGATTTATGTTATTATTTTAGATAATAGTAATTTTGTTATTTTTTGTGTTTTTTACTCAAAATTATTTTTTAGTATTGGAACCAAAAACTAAAAAATATTATTAGTTTAAATTAGAAGGACTAAAAAGTTTTTTAAAATAATAAGGACTAAATGAAGTATTTGTTCAAAGATCATGGAGCTTTAATCAAAAGATTAGAATAAAAAAGAGACAAATACAAGGGAGATCGCAAAGTTAAAATCAGATTATTCTATTATATCTTAATTTTTTTGCTAAGTTATTTACCATTTAAAGAAAAAATTAAATAAATTGATAAAAAAGAAACTTGAGTATGATTATATTATTTACTACAAAAAAATTAAAAAAAAATAATAGGAAATTTTTAATATGAAAAAATATTGAATTCGTTAGGAGAAATAGAAGCTTGGAACTCTTAAAAATTTAGTGTTTTCGTATTTTGCAAAGAGACATTAACAATATGATCATATGAGAGCGTGTCAAGAAATGAAATGATTAGTACTATAATGATATGAGAAACAATCCTTAAATAGGAGGATGCTCCAGAATCTTTTCGATTGCTCGTTCGAGAACTACGATCTTAGCATAATTACCTCTTAAATTTATCAGTAATTCTGATTCACCTTGAGTTCCCTTACTGTTTTTTTAATTCGGAGGCGGAAGATGGGCTATCAAGCAATTGCCAATGTTAAAATTTTAATTTGAAGTTTCTAAAGTAACCAAATTGTTATGGAGAAGAGAAAAAAGAGGTGGCTTAATAGGTAAAAATAGCACCAAAGATATCATCAGGAGAATATCGTGATCTGCTGGATGAATTGGTGGGAGTTTAGTTCTTTAAATTTTGGATGATTTGGCTTATGTGAATTAGTATTCGAAATAATTTATTATTCAAATCAGATTCAAAAATAGTACTTTTAGACAGTTTAAATTCAAATTATTTGAATACTCGCTCCTATTGAGTTCAACCCAACATATGTCATAGGTTCGGCTAAGGCCTGGATTGAGCTTGCCTTAATACGCATGGCACACATTGTGCGGACTTGAGTCCAAAATTTACACTGTATAAAAAAATGACTACATGATCTAATGATTGCTATTTGAATAAGTACTTATATTATTTATCCCTTCACTTTACTGTTTTTTTCTCTCTTCTTTCATTTTTACATTTCATCTTCTGCTTCTCTTTCATTCTCCTCTTTCTCGGTATCTCTCTATGTCCCAATCTTAAAGTCAGCACCTCTATCTTGTAGAAAGTTTCAGGTTTGACACTAAAGATGAAGCCGATGAAGCTATCGATAAGCCTGACGATGACTAGCAGATCCAATGACGAACAATAGATCTGATGACACTCGTGAAAAGACTCGTCTTGTTAGAGGTTGGAAAGTCATATCTGACACTCGTTCTTGTTGCCCGTTTGCAGGCCAACTCTAACATGAGACAACGATAAAAGATCAGGTTGATAGAGGATAATATCGGTAGAGGAAGACGATGTCGGTGAGAGCATGATGATAGCAAAGCGACTCTCATGCCACTAGGGTAGACAAAGGAGTCGGTTCTAACTCTCATCCACAACAACGACTTATCCCGATGTCTAAATGGCAACAATATCTGAATTGCAAATTGAGTCATATCTAAATGACAAACTTAGTTATATCAAAATAGCAGACTCGGTTATAACGATCAGTGAGCTAACTAGTGAGATCACAAGACTCGCCTCTTTTTCTCTCTTTTGGCTTGTTGTCTCCATAGTCACAACTTGTCCCAACGTCTTAAAAAACTACATCATTCAGACCAACAAAAATATGTCATTCTGACCAACAAAAATATGTCATTTTGACTAACCGAAATAAGTCATTTTCAAACTAACATGAACATGCCATTCAAAATAACAGAAATATATCATTCAGACTAACTACACCATACAATGCACCATTTTTTGGACTAATAAGAATACGCCACTAACATGAATATGTGATTATAGACTAATAACAACATGACATTCATATTAATAGCAACATGTCATTTGACTAACTATAACATGTCATTTTGGCTAACTGTATTATATCATTGGGAGTAACATAAATATATCATTTCGACTAACAGAAATATGTTATTTTGCATAGCGTGTGGGTAGAATAATCACTGAATTACCCTTACTACGTGAATCCTGTATGTTATAGGACGTGAATCATGTATGTTATAAGACACATGCCCCATTCGGCTGAGGCTATTTTGGATTTTCTTATAGACGCGATTAGCACAGTTGTAGCATTCTCGCACAAGTATCTATTGGAGAAATCTTGACTTAGTAACCTCAAATGTAGCCACTTTCATCAACTCGATTATCAAATTGTGTGTGTACTTTTTCGTTGTTTCTTATTTCTAGCACATCTACATTTCTAATACCAACCAGCGCAAGATAAATTGATCAAAGTGTGCACTCAATAAACTATCAAGACCGAAAGTCAAATCCAATGAACTATGTACCTCTAAGAAATCACAATTTAATATATAATAAGAAATTCTAATCAATAAATTTTTAAGCTAGTCATAAATTTGAGATAAATTCAAGGGTAAACTATATCCAGCCCCCTCTAGTTTGTCAGATTTAACGCTGCCCCTCTTCTAATTCATAAATCAATTAAAACTCCCTAGTATGGAAAATTTATATTATTTGACCCCTAAAGTCAGAATAAACGTATTTTTTAACGAGGCACCATGCAAAATGACAAATATACCCTTGGTCTAAAAAACAAAAAAATAGAAAAATTCGGGACAAAAATACTACGTAAGAGAAGGAGGAAGGAGGAGGAGGGAGGAGGAAGAGAGGGGAGGAGGAAGAGGGCAGAGGAGGAGAAGGGGAAATACAGAGAAAGAGGAAGAGGGGAGGGAGAAGGAGGAAAGACGGGAATCCAGAAGAGGATAGGAAGAGGAAGGAGGAGAGGCAGGAATCCAGAAGAGGAAAGGAAGAAGAGGGAGGAGGAGAATGAGGAAGGTGGAGGAGGAGGGAGGACGAGGCGAAGGAGGAGGAAGGGGGAGTCTGGAAGGAGGAGAGGAGTAGGAAGGAGAAAATCTGGTGGACGAGGGAGGGGGAGGAGGAGGAGTAGGAAGAAGGAGGAAAGATGAGGAGGAGAGCAGATAAAGAGAGGGGAGGAAGAAAATGGCAGAGGAGCAGACGGGATAGGCCGGAAGAAGAGAGAAGGAGGGAGGAAGAAGGGGGAGGGAAAGAGGAGGAAGGAGAAAGAGAATGAGGTGGAAGGTGGAGGAAAGTAGAGGAGGATGGCGGAAGAGTAGAGGAGAGGAGAGAGGAAGAAAAAGAGAAGAAAGAGGGAGGAAAAAGAGGAGAGAGAGTGTGTTTTTTAGACCAAAGGTATATTTGTCATTTCGTGTAGCACCATGCCAGAAAAATATACCGATTCTGATTTTAGTGACCAAATAGTATAAATTCGTCATATTATGAAAGGTTTTAATCGATTTGTAAATTAAAGAGGGGCCAACATTAAATACACCAAATTAGAAGTGGGTGAATGTAATTTATCCTAAATTCAAACGAATAGGTAAGATAACGTATATGATCCATGCACTTAGGTAACTCTTTTTTAGGATAACGTACTTAGGTAACTCTTAAATCAATGTTATTAAGTGGCATGGTGGGGATGTCTATTAGATAAAGATTTTGATTTTTAATTTTTAATTTAATAATTATTAATGATTGAAGGTATAATTGATATTAAATAAATATGTAATTAATTAAAGTATTCCTAATTATCTTTATTTTTTTTATCCAACATTTAAATTTTTGAAAAAAATAGATTTATTCCTAGATTTTCTCTCTCTTATCAATAATTATACCAACATTAATTCCCCCACCCATGCCTTCGAAAACAAAAACAACCATTTTTCCCTTCCCGCACCGTCGCCGAGAAACAACCCACAACCGATTGACGCACTTATTCATATAAATTTATAGTGGAGGCCAGTCGATTGACGTCAAATGAAATAGGCGTAGGGTTGGGCATTTTCCTGGATCGGGTAATTTTCAACAGAGGAGTTTTTTATTAAATGATAAACCAAAAAGGGTCCTCGGGTAAAGTTTTCCCTGTCTGGATCAGGTAATTTTCCAACCATTTTTCCCGACAGCACGAAATTTTATGTGTTTAATAAAAGTAATATAACAAGATTTAACACGAAACTTATGTAGTTCGCTTGGCTACAAGCGCCTTTGTTAACTTGCAGGTCGGAGGTTCGAAATCTCTCCCAACTTTTTTCCGATGGCAAGAAATATTCTGTGTTTAATAATAATAACATAACAAGTATTATCAAGAAACTTATGTAGCTCAGCTTGTTGTCCCTTTTTTCCGATGGCAAGAAATATTCTGTGTTTAATAATAATAACATAACAAGTATTATCAAGAAACTTATGTAGCTCAGCTGGCAACAAGCGGCTTTGTTTACTTGGAGGCTCAAGGTTCGAAACCTATCTCATCTCAGCCTTTTTCCGAAAATGCAAAAACTACAGCATTTTTTTGGATTTTTTAAGCCGAGCCATTGACATAAGTTTGACGAACCCGTAAAAAAACATTCAGTTTTGGGTCCAAACCGTTGGAAAAAATGCGGTTTTGGCACAATTTTTTTTCGGTTTTAGCTCAACCCCAGATAGAGAAAACTTTACCCGAGGACTCCTTTTTGGTTGATCATTTAAAAAAGAACCCCTCTGTGGAAAATTACCCTCCTGGATCAAAGCAGAGTTTGTGCCTTCCGTACCACCACTTTACTGATTTCGTGGCCGAAATAAGTAAAACACCCCACCGTCGAAATAAAAAAAAATTGTCACCAAAATAAATAAATGCTCCTCGCCGTTATTTAAAAAAAATCTCTGTGACGAATCTGGTCCAGCTTAATTTAGCTAGGAACAATTTCTCTGGGAAGATGTCCAAAGATTTCAAGAAGCTGGTGAAGTTAGGGACACTTTACTATTGTTATCTTTGTTCTTTAATGTTGGTATAAGTATTCTTTAATGTTGGTACAATTATTCTTTAATGGTTGTAACAGTATTCTTTAATGTTGGTACCTTTATTCTTTAATGTTGTTCATTTTGTTCTTTAATATTGGTACATATGTTCTTTAATATTGGTACATTTGCAATATTGATACATTTGTTCTCTAATATTGGTACATGTGTTATGTAATGTTGGTACCTATGTTCTACAATATTGATACCCAGTAGCAACAATATTAGTACCAGTATTCTGCATAATACAAAGTTTGATGTGTTTGATGTTTATGCCAACAGGTTGTCTTGCTTGAATCATCCATACAAGAATGATGGTAATTCTCGAAGATAATGGTTGATATTGTGGGATTTAATTTTCGAATATTTTGTCTGTTACTAATTTTTTGGTATGAAATGATTTTAGAAATTACGTGATTTTTTGAATGATTAATTTCTATCTTTAATGCTTTTCTATTTTTAGTAACTAATTAGATACTATTATACCGATTATACCCTTCTATTATTTAATTCCCACCATAGGTACTATATCTAATCTCTACTGGATCTTAACTGGTATATATAGTTTGAGAGCTAACACTTGTGAGAAATCAAACTTTCTATTACTTTTCTATAATAAAATTCTTAATTTTTTTTAGATCAATTTGTATCTCAACATATTGCCGACAAACCTGCCCCATAAAAATTGTCAAAAGAATAACGTTATTTTCATCAATTTCATCATACTCAATCGAATAACTATATCTTCCATCTCATTTACTCTAATGCGCACGAAATGTAACAAGAAAATAAAATTGAATACCAATCAACCAACATAAAAAAATGTATACAAGCAAAAAAAAATAATACAATAAAATCTATGTAAATTGACATCTTCTAAAATCATAACATCTTGAAACTCATAAAAAGTTGGGGAAATTGACGTCGTCTCTATAGGCAGGAAATGGTTAAGAACAAAAACCACAACCGACTACAATGATGTGCTTAGGGGTGTGCAAATGGGATCGGGATTTTCGAAATCCCGAAATTTTTTCGGTATTCAGGATTTCGGGATTGGGATGTTTGAGATCAGGATGTTATTCGACAGAGGTTTTTCGAAAATTTTGGGAATATCCATATTCGGTTTTAGTTCGGGATTTATCAGGATTTTACCGAAATACTGAGTACTAAATTGTAACTTTTCACATATATAAGTAAGCTTTCTACAATTCTCTCAAACCTCTTACCTTCCTTCTCGGAGACCAAGTCCCGATTCATTCGTCCCGTGTCCGACAATCTCCCAATTAAAAAATCCCTTGCCTTATTAGTTTGTCCACAGTTTCTTCGACCACCTCTGGCGCTCTATCCCAACCTTTAATCTTTTTCCTTGGCCACCTCAGACCCCGAGACTCCAGACTCGACTTCCTCCCCTGGTGAGTTTCTGTCGATCTTCCCCTCCTCTCTCTCCCTCTCGGACTGCCCGTGCTCCTCCAGATTCGACTTCCATCGTACTCTCTGTGCTCTGCCGCCCCCAGGAATAGGAGGCTCTGCCAGAAGAGCGCCTTCGACAAGCTGTCAACTACCTCGAGGATGGACTATGACTTTGCGGCGATGTGGCAGAGCGTGAGATTTACTTCGTCAGATTTTTTATCCAAAAAATTTGGGAATTTCGGATAATCCCAACATTTTTTCAATATGGGATTAGATGATTTTTTTTTACTATTCGATATTCGGAATATTTGGGATCGATATTTCGAGATCGAGATATTCTGAATGCTCACCCCTAGATGTGCTCCTCCCGGCAAAAAAAGTTGTCACAAAAGAAATGATAGACGATATATCCAAGAAGAAGTCGACTCCACAAAGGGAGGAACTAACGGGAGGCAAGTCCAACAAGATGCTGGCTCTTGTACCCAGAGCGATGGCCGTGAGCTAGCTGATGGAGGACATCGTATGAAGAGACAGTCTTAACATCGTGAACAAAGGAAGAGATGGGGCATTGGTCGGGGGATTTTGCTTGATCTGTCGATCACCGCATGCGATCGGGTGCGCGAGGAGGCCAAGGCATTTGCCTCGGTGTGGTCAATTCGGTTGGAGATGGTCCCGTGGCGGGGGGCTGTAGCCGGAGAACTTCGGGAAGCTTGGGTCGGCGAGGAGCGAGGTAGGACTATTTCTGTTGGCGAACAAGGGGGAGGGTGATGGGGAGGGGCTAGTGAGGGAGATGGTGAGGCAGGACTTGGTTTAGTTAATATGGATTAGGGTTTGAGTTAGTTTTTCAAAAGAAGTGGAAACTAGGCTAAGGTCCTTATATTTTTTAGATTCAACCGGTTCAGTCCTTATTGTTTAAAAACTACTCTTTTAGTTATTACTATGCAAAATAACCGAGCTTTTTAATCCCTAAAAGTCAACATAATTTTTTTTATGATGATTATATTCTTTTTAAAAAAAGTTAATTCCAATGCAAATAAACCAAATCAAACATCTCGAACTCAATCGATCCAAAAACCCAAATAGTACCCAACTTTAGGGAAAACCAGCCCAAAAGCCCACTTTTAAGAGTACCCAGAAGGAACCACAACCCCCAACCCACGAAATCGAAATTTCCCCAAATTGAAGACCTAATTTTCAAATCACCACATCACCGACGATTTCTTCCAGACCCCCCCTGTCGTCGCTGCTGGCTGCCGACTTCTTCAAGAGGAGCGGCGCTGGAGACGGTGCACTGGTGGAGACAGACCAGCTGTTGCCGACGTTCGACCCGCAGTCGCACGTGGCGAAGAAGGAGAGGTCGCGGATCCGAACTGCTGAGAACGCCATCCACCTCATCCCCTCGTCCTCTGGCTCTTTTGCCGAGACAGACCAGTTTTGAACTTTGGATGGATGTCGACACTTATCCTTGTAGCTTGGGAGTGGTGAAAATAACTAACTGTGGTCCTTTATTTGTTCTTGTTTTCTGCAAACAAAAAAGTGATACCCTTGTGAGAATCCTTACTCTTCTGTTTATACGGTTCTGTAGTCTATTTTGAGATTTGGTATCTATATGGCTTATGGCTTCCTTTGACCTGCTGTATCTTGATCAAAACTTTCTTGAAGTTCAATACAAACCTTCTCGCAGCAAGCCCACAATGCAACTTGGAGTAGTGGAGATATAATATATATTTAAATTAATTTTTATAAATATTTTGGTCTGACTAGTAATCTGATTAGTCAGACCAGACGATTCAAAAATCGCCTCAAAAAACAAGTTGAGCTCTGGATCAGTTTTGAAAACTATGGTTGTAACGTACATGCAATGCAAGTATGCACACGCGTGATGACTCAACAATTTATTTGGTAACGTAGCTCTTATTTCTGGGGTGGGACTCCAACAACATCACTCACCAACTATGGCTGATGTCATCCACCATGAGGAAGTAATTGTTTTGTAATGAGTATCAGCTTACACCAAAATGCTCCAAATGGCTTCCTTCTAATTAACTATTCTCTACTCCGTGAAATAATGGTATGTTTGAAAAGTTTCTGACCGACTCTTGTAATTTAAAAAATCACTATATTTTTAATGTTCCATAATCTCCACATACTCATAAAATGTAAAAAATCACATCTTCTTTAACATATCACCTCTTATTAGGTTCAATAATTTATTTATCGAGTTCAACGATCGTTACTCTCAATACCATAGCAGGGGATGCACATTTTATGGCGATCTTAATATACTTACCTTTTACAAAAAAGTTGTCGCTTAGAAAGATATTTTCCCATGAGCGATTAGTCAGTTTAAATAGTAAGATATTTATATTTAATATATCGATATTTTGAATCTTATTATTATGAATATATGAGGGTACAGCAGTAAAAGAACAGCGTGGATAAATATGCCACATTTACTGGTAACACTTGGGAAGTTATTGCGTCATCTTTTGTAGTGGAAAATTAATTCGCGGATATTTCGACCAGTTTTAGTAAAAAAATCAATAACTAACTGCTCAAATATCGGATTGAGGTAATTTCAAAAGCTACGGAAAGATAAGAGATAAATCTACAACTTTATAGTTTATCACTTATTCAAATTCGGTGCAGAAGGAGGTCATAATCAGCTTGGAAGTTTCGGGCAGTTTAGGTTTTCTTATCTGAGGCCGGAAACAATTTAGGTTTTTCTATATTGAACGGCCTAGAGTTTTTGTATCGGGGTAGGTCTGATTTTTCTATATAAGGACAGGCGACATAGACAACAAAGGCCCATCACACAAAACACAAATCTCTTATCAAGCTTCGGCTTTTATCTTTAGCTCATAGGCCGGGCAGTAGAGCCTGGTTAGTATGACCGGGCATTAGAGCCTAGTAGACCAGGCATTAGAGCCTGGTTAGTTGGCCGGGCAGTAGAGCTTGGTTTGTATCGTTCGATGGGCTAATGGAGCTTAGTTTGGTATAGTAGTGATAGTGGTGGTGTGGCCACATAATCTTTGTCGTTTGTGCTTTCCTCTTGTCCTCCTCTCCCATATTTTCAATAAAGTTTTTGCTCTTCTGCCAATTCTTTTCTCATTTACCAAGTCAGATCTACATATCTTCTTTTCATTTTCCCCATATTTCTTCCATCTTTGCCATATTCGTTTGAATCACATCTTGGGACAACCACTCCGGATCCATCTTTAGATCGTTTTCGACGTTCTAACATATTTTTCATGCAACAGTTTTTTGGCATGCTCAATGGGACTAAGGAAAGTGTCTGAGAAGAGTGATTCACAAAAATATTTATTCGATTTTGAGTCTTTTCTCAAAAGAGATCAAAACCGGTCAAAGTTTATGCTAAAAGAGGTGTCTAGCTTGGTCTGTGAATTTTGAAGAGATATTTCGGCCTTTTTTGACCAAATCTGAAGAAATCCAAATCCGAAAAAACTGTAGAACGGTCTTTCCTCTTTCTCTGGACACTAAGAACACCGAAATCGGAGTTCGTACGAGAAAGTTAAGACCGAAATACTACATAGTGGTCAATCTGTAAGTTGGCATCCAGCCAGATCCGCTAACTTTGAGAAATTTTTCCGGCCTTTTACATACCAAATCTGAAGAAATTTAAATCATGAAAGTTAGAGAACGGTCTTTTTTCTTTCTCTGGACACTAAGAACACCAAAATCGGAGTTCGTACGAAAAAGTTAAGACCGAAATACTACATACATAGTGGTCAATCTGTAAGTTGGCATACAGCCAGATTCGCAAATTTTGAGATATTTTTCCGGCCTCTTATAGGCCAAATATAGAGAAATTTAAATCACAAAAGTTAGAGAACGGTCTTTCCTCTTTCTCTGGACACTAAGAACGTCGAAATCAGAGTCTGTACGAGAAAGTTAAGACCGAAATATTACATAGTAGTCAATCTGTAAGTTGACATCCAACCAGATCTACGAAATTTGAGATATTTTTCTCGCCTTTTACAAGCCGAATCTGAAGAAACTTAAATCATGAAAGTTAGAGAACAATCTTTCCTCTTTCTGTGCATACTAAGAATGCTGAAGTTGGAGTTCGTACGAGAAAGTTAAGACCGAAATATTATTTATTGGTCGATCTGTAAGTTAATATCCATACAGATTTATAAACTTTGGAGAGCATTTCTGACCTTTTATAGGCCGAATCTGGAGAAACTTAAATCACAAATATTGAAGATATATCTCTCAACTTTCTAGGAGTACTAAGATCACTTCAATAGGATTATTGACGAGAAAGATACGGCATAAATAACCAAGGTTGGTTAATCTGTAAAGTAAGATATCTTTGAAGAGCATGAGGAAAAGTACGTTTGGCCAATACCACGATCAGCGAGAAAGAAGTGTCATCCATGGTCGATACTATGGCCATTGAGTTTACAGTTACCATATTCGAGGAGAAGGAAGAGGCTTTTCCAACACAAGGGGGAAAGTTTACTTTCACAATAATAATAGAAATTCTATCTCACTTCGGGGGGCATGAAGAACACTACAATATTGTGATCAATGCTCATAACATCGGCTGAAATTATTCTAGCTCGAGACATATATGAAGTTAATTTTTCGCATGTTCAAATATGGATACACGTCAACGCTTTTCCTAGCATCAAAACATTGATGTGTGGGGGGCATTGTTGTAGCGGAAAATTAATTCGCGGATATTTCGACCAATTTTAGTAAAACCTTCACAACTAACTGCTCAAATATCGGATTTATGTAATTTCAAAAACTACGGAAAGATAAGAGATAAATCTACAACTTTGTAGTCACTTATTCAAATTCGGTGCAAAAGGAGGTCATAATCAGCTTGAAAGTTTCGGGTAGTTTAGGTTTTCTTATCTGAGGTCGGAAACAATTTAGGTTTTTCTATATTGAACGGCCTAGAGTTTTTGTATCGGGGTAGGTCTGATTTTTCTATATAAGGACAGGCGACATAGACAACAAAGGCCCATCACACAAAACACAAATCTCTTATTAAGCTTCGGCTTTTATCTTTAGCTCATAGGCCGGGCATTAGAGCCTGGTTAGTATGACCGGGCATTAGAGCTTGGTAGGCCGGGCATTAGAGCCCGGTTAGTTGGCCGGGCAGTAGAGCCTGATTTGTATCATTCGATGGGCTAATGGAACTTAGTTTGGTATAGTAGTGATAGTGGTGGTGTGGTCACATGTAATCTTTATCGTTTGTGCTTTCCTCTTGTCCTTCTCTCCCATATTTTCAATAAAGTTCGTGCTCTTCTACCAATTCTTTTCTCATCTACCAAGTCAGATTTACATATCTTCTTTTCGTTTTTCCCATATTTCTTCCATCTTTGCCCTATTTGTTCAAATCACATCTTGGGACGACCACTCCGGATCCGTCTTTAGATTGTTTTCGACGTTCTAACATATTTTTTGCACAACAAATTCTAAAAACAAATCATCCAAGGGATGACTGATCTATGATTGTATTCAAATTAGTCACTACGGACAAGATCAACTCAACTGGTAGTCGTATCTGCCATTCAAAATTTTGAAATTTAAAAATGTGAAATACTTGTTAAGAAATTTGGTCAGTATTCAAATATGAAAAAAAAAACTTCATTTATTATTTTCTGAATTCCATGGGAACTCTGAAATTTTATGTATAGTCCTAATGAAATTTCCGATCAAGTCTCATAACAATCATCAAAGATTATACGGAGTGTTACTATGATTAATTTTTAACGAGTCTCGCTAGACATTCACGCATGGGTTGCAACTTTGTAACTACTATAATGGTGCAATATGTTGATGTACTAATAAAAATATATAATAAGCAATAATGCTAGTGACAAGGACAAGTGTAATGTCTCGAAAATTTTGATATGTTGGGTTAGGAGAGGATGAGGATGGTGCATCGGGTGGAAGAGAGTAGTAGGTGAGATGACCACTTGATTTCCTTGCTTCACCCAACACAATCCCTTTTTGACAATTAATTAATCAGAAGGGATGTTTTTTAGTCTTTTTCTATGATATTTGCTGTTTAGAATGTTAATATCGACTGATTTGACATTTGTACCTCCAAAAATACCGATTTTGTTTTATTTAATCCCAATTCACTAGATAATGAACTGTTGACGAAATTTATAACTAGTAAAATACCTAGTTAAATAGGAGATTAGTCAAATAGTTCAGTGTTTCGACGCGGATTTACTTATTCTCTTTAATAAATTATCCATAAAGCAAAGGGTCAAAGACGACCTATCTTGATAAACTAATTTTCCAAATGGAGGCAGTAGTAAATAAATAGCCTTTTCTTGAAAAATTGAAGCCAGTATTGACCTGAAACCACAGTCATTTATTGCGTTGCAATTGTTGTGAGATAATTCTAGTCATCTGAATCTTACAGACCTACACAGACCTACACAGGTTCATCGTGGGAACAATTGACCGCATTAACTAATACAAAAAACAAAAGAATAAATAGAGGGGCTCACCTCGTTTTTTATAAGAAGTTTACTTTTATTTCAACCTAAATTACTTACAATCCCATACAGATGTGCGAAACATATTTCACCTTCGAGGGCTTATCTCGTTCAATGACATTTATGCACACAATTATAAATGGTTTACAAAAAAATTACTATATTTTCTATCGCGATATTACCTACCAATATAAACTTTTACCCTTTGGTAGTCGGAGACCGAAGAATGAAAAATCCATAAGTATTCAAAGATAGAAAAAAAATTATTGGGATAAGTTTCGGTTTAGATGAATGATATAAAAATTTATGCACCAGTTTAGAGAAAGGATCAATGAAATAAACATCATTGTGTTCATACTTCATACTACTCATATCCAGATGCTTATTGAGCTACCAGTACGAAATAGTACATAAATTTTCAATTACATTTTGAATCAATTCAGGTGTTTGGTTACCCCGCGGTCGCCTCGACAATTAAATGAAGCGGGAAAAGGCCACCAAATAAGACTCGCTATTCATATTCATCATTATATTAATCAGTAGTCGCATTTATGCTATGACTTAAATAGTTCTAACAATCATAACATATATTATTGCCCGAGTCAAGGAGCCAACAGAAAATTGTCTAAAAAGAGTACCACTTTTTAATTGTCGAAAATTGCATCCCAAATATTATATATTCCAATTCACTCATTCAGCCAACATTTGTATTATCTCCACCCCGGGCTGCTGCCATTTCTTACAACTTCCCACACGCCACGGATGCCGGTATGCTTGACCAGCCGCCGGTCACGACTCTTATGTAGCGATAAGTAGGTGAAATTTGAAGAGCAAATCCTGTATTATTATATAACCAAATTGAAACACCAAAAATTAATGTAACCAAATAGAGATTTCCGGCATTAAACAAAGAATGAATTTTGGAATAAGCAAAAGGTTACGTTTAAGAGAATTTAATATGTAATCAGTTCGAGGGAAAATATTATTTTTCGTTGTTTGAGTAAACTTTCTGAAAACATTATCATGAGAAAAGATAATTGCAATCCAAACTTGTTGTCATTAACCAAATATATTACAATCGAGTCTGAAAAGTGGGTTACCTATTAAAGTAAGTAACTTATGAAAACAAATATTTGAAAATTAGGAAAAAAATATTTTCCCAATATTTATTTAAAATTAATCGATTTAAACTTAAATAGGAACACTAAGCTTATAAACTTTCCCTCCTTAAAATCACTAGTATGGATACTCAGCAGATCTATTTTAAGGTAATTTTTTAATGATATTATTAATGTTTAAACTTAATAGTCAAAAAAAATCTTAACAGCCTGTTTGGAAACATGAAAAATGATAGGAAAGGAATTCTTTTCTTGAGTTTTAAAAAAGTGAGTATGTTTGGAACCATTTTTGACAAAGAAAGTAATTCTTTTCTGGCCAAAAACTCCTGATTTTGATTCCTACCAAAACAGGTCGGAATTGTTGGGACCAAAACAGAATTATCCATAAAATACCAATTTTACCCTTGGACAAAAATAAAAGAATTTGTCACGAGACTTCGACAAAATCACGAGACCGTTCAAAATCGTAAGTAACACTGGAGGGCTCTCTTCGCTCCGACGCTGAACCCTAGGAAGAGGCGGCGGAAGGCTCCGGCGCTGCTCCGCCGTGTACGGTTGGGGCTCCTTGGTCCTCCGATCCTCAATTTTCTCCAGGTATGCCCTAAGATATCACCTCTCTCTCTCTCTTCCTACTGCGTGTGTGGAGGTGGGCTTTCTTGTTTGGATTCCATCTGATTTTAGGGTTTTTTCCGGCATGTTCTGTTGTTTTTCCGGCATCTGATTTTAGGGTTTTTGTCCGTAATTTGTTATGGGTTGATTGGTTTAGTAGGAGATGGACGAAGACCCCCGGTTTTTGTTTGTTGTGTTGGTTTCCTTGTTTTGTCTTCGGATGCCTAATTGTATTTGTGTGATGATGTGCTTTTGTAGGTTCAGGATCGGCCGTACAGGGAGTGTGCCAGAGAGAAAGAGCCGTGCATTTCGAGCGAGTATGTTGGATTGAGGGATACTTACTTTAATTGCAAGAGAGGCCAGGCATGTTGGCTTCCCTCTTCTGTGTAGTGTGTTCTATATTCAGTAGATTCAGGATGAGTGTACTTTTATGGTTTTGTATATTATGATAAGTCAAAAACGGGTCTGCAAAGCTCATTTCTGATTGTACCCAGATGTCTCTAATCTGACGTAAGGTTTGATTGTATTAGTACCTATTGTGGTCGATGCTAAATTTATGAGAAAAATTTACAATATAACTGATAGAGTATCTTTGTTAGATTCTTATCGATGTGAAATTGTATTAATCAATCTAATTAATATCAAATTAGAATTTGCTAATTTTTTTTGCAGATTCTAGAAGTTTTATATCAAAAAGTCAAATTTAACTTATGGCACTGGCTCTTTGCTTGAAGCTCCAGTTGCTTTATGTTCTCGAGCTGGCAATACTATATTTAAAAATATAAAGTCTGATCCTATGTGCACTATTATTGTTGTTTTGAATATAGCAACAGTGAATATTTGCAAGTTTTGAAATGTGGCAACCCTTTTCGAAACAGATTGTTGGTCGGCTTTTCTCTCTGTTTCCAATTTATGCTGTGTGTTTTTTTCTACTTGGATTCATTTGAAGGATCAACTGTTATGTTCTGTCCTTGATTTGGTTTTCGCAAATTGAAATTGTGTCATCGGTAGTAAATTACCACTCTTCCTTCAATTACATATGCTTCCTTCAATTATTGTTTGATCTTTTGTAGGACACAATATGGTTGAAGTGCATTTAATTGCACTTTTAGTCGCCTCGATAGGTTATTACTTAGCTTTAGCTGGTATCCTTCTACGAATTATAGTTAGCGATGAAAAGGAAGATGTTGTGGAAAGAGAGTTGATTCCACCTGCAAAAAGGAGAAGAGAACTCGCAAGACGAGAAGTGATGTACGAGTTGATGGATGAACAGATTTGTCGTAAAAATTTGCGCATGTCCCCGAATGCATTTAAGACCCTTTGTGAGTTGCTGAGAGGAACTGGTCTAATAAGAGATAACCAGTATAGTTATGTTGAAGAGCAAGTTTCAAAATGTCTCCATGTTTTAGCACATGGTACTAGATGTTCATTATCTTCACTACTATATCGGCGATCTAGTGAGACAGTTAGTCGTCACTTCCATCAAGTCTTGAGAGCTATCATATCTCTTGAAGATCAATTTTTCATACAACCAGATGGTACAAGTGTTCCCTATGAAATAAAATATAGCGGGGGAAGATTTTCTCCATATTTTGAGGTTGGTTTTCTAGCCTAGTATTATATTTGCAAACTGGTTCAACCTATATTCTTAATAAAATTTTCTTTTGAATTTTAGAATTGTGTGGGTGCAATCGATGGAACTCATATTCGAGTAAAGGTGAAAAACAAAGATGTCTCGAGATATCGTGGAAGGAAGTTAGTTCCTACTATGAATGTATTGGCTGCTTGTACCTTCGATTTACGTTTTACCTATGTCTTGCCGGGTTGGGAGGGGTCTGCATCGGATTCTCGGATTCTAGATGATGCACTTAGAAGAGAAGATAAGTTGATAGTTCCTCAAGGTACTAGCTAATGGGTTTTTTTCTATTTTCTTAAGGCATGATAATGCCAACAACTCTTTTTCTAAAATATTTTTTCTTTATAGGTAAATATTATCTAGTTGATGCTGGATATATGTTGAGGTCGGGGTTCCTTACTCCCTATAGAAATACACGCTATCATCTAAAGGAGTATTCACATCACTACCCTCCTTCAACTCCACAAGAGCTTTTCAACTTGCGTCATTCATCATTGCGTATTGCGGTTGAAAGAGCTTTTGGAGTGTTAAAGAATCGTTTTCCTATTATTGGTTCTGGAGAAAAGCCAAGATTCAACTCAAAGACTACTTCAGAAATGATTATTGCTTGCTGCATATTGCACAACTATCTTTTGGGTGTTGATCCAGATGCATCAATATTGGCAAAAGTGGACGAGTCTATAAGGAATTCTGATCTGAGTTATGAAGAGTACATTGGAGTCTCGAGAGACGTTGATGGAAAGAAAGGAGAACTACTGAGAGAATCAATTGCAGCACAAATGTGGCATGATTATAGTAAAAAATAGAAGTGTTAAATCTCGGATGTTGTTTCAATTTTCAATGTAAAATTTGCATTTCAAGTACTGGTTTAGAACTAGACAGTGAAGTGGAGTAGTTGTGATGTATTTGAATTTCAAGTACTTGTGTTTCTTGAATTTTATATATCTGCTTCTGAAATATGAATATGCTGTTTCTTGAATTTTTTGTGCTGATGCCACTTCTACGATTATAACTTGCATGTATATGTCCTTGAAGTCACATATTTTTTGTGCTGATGCCACTTCGACGTATATGTTCTGCTTTAGATCTATCAGAATTTTAACATAGCATTTGGCTTATTTCTAATTTGTTTAAATTTCAGCTAGGTAAAAAATGGCATTTATTGGTGAAAGTAAGGACAGATTCAGTGGAACACAGGCAGGAACTGATGTTGAAGGTGGAGGAGAATGTGAGAATGAAGGGAAGGGTTATATGCGTTGGACCGGAGAAATGGACAAGATCATGTTAGAAGTTTTAAGAGAACAGAAGATGAAGGGGCAAAAGAATGATAGGAATTTTAGCAGCCATGCATATGGGATGGCTTGTGATGCTCTAAAGAAACAATACAATTTCAAGCTAACCTCGGACAAGCTACAAAATCGATTGAAAACTTTGAAGAAAGATTTGGGTTTGGTACTTGATCTAATCACCAAAAAGAGTGGTTTCACTTGGGATGATACGAAGAAAAAGATCATTGCATCAAATGATTTGTGGGCTAATGTAATTAAGGTTAGTCTCTGTTTGACTATATTTTGGTTCAAGTTAATCTCTTCTCTGTTTGTGTTATTTGGATCTAGTAGCTTCAGATTAAAGTTCCATTGCCTTCTACTTTGAGCTGAAAAAGTTTGGGGCCTACTGTGTGATATGGATTAATCTCGTAGCTTCAGATTAAAGTTCTATAAGCTCCCCTGCTTGATTTTGGCTGCATTTAATTATGTCTTCTATTGAAGATTGATGCACTAGATGTTATTAACCTTGCTTTGTCTGCTCATTTAATCGGCTTACATAAAACTGTTATCTTATTAGCTATTGTCTTGGTGGTTTCAGGTTAATAAATACTATGATCTTGTTACTAGCTTCTATGAATTCGGTTGGGGATTTTGTTGCATGAAATTTTGCTTTTGTTATTGCAGGCGGACAAGAATTTCAAACAAATTCGAGATAAGGAGTTTCATAATTTGGAGCTACTTCGTGAGATATTTGAAAAAGATCGAGCAACTGGTAATGAGGCAGAGAGTGCTAAAGAGAAGTTAAAGAGGTGGCAAAAAGAAATGACTCAGGTTAGTATCGATGAGTTGGATCAGATGCAAGCAAGACAAGAAATTCATTTGGAAAGTTTTGATCAATTTGTTGAAGTTAGTCTACCGACCAACTCTAGGGAAGAATGTTCTTCGTCTCGACCCAAACCGAAGTCTAAAACTTTGAAGAGAAAAGCTGTTGATTTTGTGGACCTTCTTGTATCTGAGATGAGTGAGGTGAAATATGTGATTAAGGAAATGGTACAAGTTGTCAAAGTTGCATATCCTTCAAGTAAGTCCCAAGAAAAGATTGCAGAAGAGTTGAAAAAAATGGGTTTTATTGGTGATCATCTTATTGAAGCTATAGAGTACCTTATGGCTGATCCAAGACGCAAGGATACATTTTTTGAAATACCGAAAGATATGCGTGCGACATGGTTATTGGGGAAGATGCAGGGCTAAGCATTTTTTCAAGTGGTCTAAAGGTGGGTTCTTCGTTATATGATTATTTTGTTCTTTGGGGACTGGGTTTCGATATTTATATCTATTTGTTGAAGTTGAATTCGTTTCGAGTGGTGTCAAATGTGACTGATTAGTGTCTGTTTCGCGAATTTGTTACAGCTCGAAATGGCATCAATGGTTGCTAAAGCCACTAGCAGTAGTTGTGCCAGTCAAATGTTGCCATTCACATCGGCCCAAGAGAAAGGAAGCAGGAACAACTTTGTCTTTTTTGTTCTTATGGCTATATGGCAGTAGACTTGCTGGAAATACATTTTGAGTATGAAATGTTTCACTCAGTGTTGAGATTTTGGGTAGATGCCGATGATACACCTTGCTCTGTTTTTGTTTGAGAATGCATATACTAGAGATGCTTATATTTTATCAGATTTTGGTTATATATTACTGGTATAAATTTTGGTCTTGGATTCTTGTGATGGTGTGTGTTGTACTGATTGCTTGTGACCGGTTGCCTAGTAAAACTAATTAAATTAGATGATCATATGAAAACCGATAGAAATACTGGTCAACAAATTCAAGGTTCATTCACTTGGTCTATCCACAGAATCTTCTCTTGGCAGTTTGTGCTTCTGAAGTATGTGAGATTTTTGGCAGTGAGGAAATCTCGAGTTTACATAGGTGTTAGGAATCTGTCACAGGCAGAAGACCAACATAAAACACACAAATCCATAATTATTTTTCTGTTTATCGTGTGGCCATGGAAATTGAACTATGTTGGACCTGGTTCATGTTTCTGTCTTTGAAAATCTTTCATGAGAATTGAAGGAACTAACGAGAAGAAGCAGGGAAGAAGAGGGAAGATCAGACTTTCACTGAAATGCAGCAATTTCTCTTTATAATATTTGAAGGGTATTATTGTAATAAAGCCAAATCAATTCTTAAGTTAAAATTTTGATTCCAAATAAGAAATTAGGAAAGTAATTCTTTTCCATTTCCATTATGTTAAGTTAAAAGAATTCTTTTCCTATGAGATTTGGTTCCAAACAGGCTGTAAGTCAATTCATGTCACGTACTACCTAAATTAGTTTTGTCAATTCACATTTTAATGCAATTTGTAATCCACGTCCTGTGCTAGTATGTTTTGCATGTTTCTTATGTTTGTATTTATGGATTGATAATATATATGTGTTTATTATTTTAGGTGTGAGTAAAAATGGTAATTGGGATTTGATATTTACTGATTTCTATTTTTTAGAACTATGTTTGTATTTAAGTATCAAATTTAATGATGAATTATATTTTTTTCCAAAAAATACAGTAAATACCAAATTTACAAAAATTTAATTCGATAAATATCAAATTGATCAACTACTATTTGGGATCAGAATTGGATACGGTAATTTTTTTTTTATGATTTTGATATTAGCTAAACTCAGGATTCGTGATAAAAAAAATACCATGTGCAGAAGCAGAACCTTATTTGCTGTAGCTTTGCTTGCTCGAAGGTTAAGTGTTAAATGAATAAAAAATTTACTACCATGATTTGGTATGAGCAGCCGTTAAATAATAATAATAATTTTTTATTCATGATAAAACTTACCATATTCGTTTTCTCGACATCAAATTTTACTGATAAATAGTAAAAAAAAAAGAGAGAAAGTAGATCACCGTAAAACTAACGAACATAAATTACTACTACTAAAAAAAATGAACATAAACTACTTACTCGTCCCACCAAATTTCCTCCAAATGTGAAATCTCGAAATTACCCCTGGTCCAACTACCCCCGTCTCCAAACCAAACCCAAACTGCCCCGTCCCGGGTTCTATTTAAACCCCCCGCCCTCTCTCAAACCCCTTCTCAGGAACACAGATCATTTCATCATCACCCGCATTAAACTTTTAAACTCCCCAAACGCCACCTGTTCTGTTCCTTCTTCTCCTCAGAAAGGGAAACAGAAAAGACCCGAAACGTCACCGTCTCGCTAACACCGCGACACAAAAATAACGTGAGAGACAAAACAAAATGGCTCTCGCCGGAACCAGCACCTTCAACCCACCGACCATGGCCTTCCTACGCTCCGAGCCGACTCCCAGGCCGCTCATCCTCCGCGTCGCCGCCGTTCACTCGCCGGATCCTTCGCAGCCGAAGAAGTCCGGGACGACGGCCTCCGCGGCGTCGTCGTCGTCGGCCCCTGCACCGGTGACGGCGATGACCAATGTGGGACCAGGGAGGTGGGCCCCGGAGAGCTGGAAGGGGAAGAAGGCGCTGCAGCTGCCGGAGTACCCGAGCCTGGAGGAGCTGGAGGCGGTGCTGGAGACGCTGGAGACATTCCCGCCGATCGTGTTCGCTGGAGAGGCGCGGAGGCTGGAGGATCGGCTGGCGGAGGCCGCCATGGGAAACGCGTTCCTCCTACAGGGCGGCGACTGCGCCGAGAGCTTCAAGGAGTTCAACGCCAACAACATTAGGGATACCTTCCGTGTTATCCTCCAGATGGGCGCCGTCCTCATGTTCGGCGGCCAAATGCCTGTTGTTAAGGTAACCGCTCATTTTTTTTAAAGTATTGGTAACCGCTCTTTCCATAGAGGCCGATCCGCCTTTTGGTTGTTAGCATTTGGTGAACTTAAGGTGGGATGGAATTTTTGGATGTTTGCAGGTGGGAAGGATGGCGGGGCAGTTTGCGAAGCCGAGGTCGGACAATTTCGAGGAGAAGAACGGTGTGAAGTTGCCTAGCTACCGAGGTGACAATATCAATGGTGATGCCTTCGATGAGAAGTCGAGGGTGCCTGACCCACAGAGGATGATTAGGGCTTACTGCCAATCTGCTGCGACCCTGAACCTCCTCAGGTCGTTTGCTACTGGCGGTTACGCAGCCATGCAGAGGGTTACGCAGTGGAATCTGGATTTCGCCGAGCACAGTGAGCAGGGTGACAGGTAGACTTGTTCTCACTCTTTAGCTTGTCTGGTTGATCTTTGGCCATTTAGGGAAGAGTCTTCTTTTGGTGATTGGTTTACCGTTGAAAGTAACGAACTTTTGAGATACAATCGAATCTTGAATGTCCGAGTTAGTTGATGTACTTCGAATCCTGCCGTTGGATTTTGTGGCTTTAACGGTCCAATGAGGATATTGAATTCCGTTGACTGGAATGATTGCCTCTTGTTTCTCATTGCTTATGAGCTACTTAACCACGCCACATTATTTGGTAAGTAACCGACTTTTGGGATACGATCGAATCTTGAATGCCGGTAGTAGTTAATGTACTTCGAATCTGGTGGTGTTGGATATTGAATTCCGTTGTGTTAGTGCTAATTTGCTAAGTGGTCATGCCACGTTGTTTAGTAACTTTTTTTCCTCTTTCAGCTTTTTTAACATGCTTCGATTGACCGTTAAACATTATTTTGTTGTTTTCCTACCCTTTTAGCTCACTAGATTACACGTGTCTCCTTATGATATGGCAGGTACCGCGAACTTGCGCACCGCGTCGATGAGGCGCTTGGATTCATGACTGCGGCAGGTCTTACTATTGACCATCCAATTATGACGTCTACAGACTTCTGGACCTCCCATGAATGCTTGCTGTTGCCATATGAGCAATCACTTACAAGGCTGGACTCAACTTCTGGCCTCTACTATGATTGCTCTGCTCATTTTCTCTGGGTTGGAGAGCGTACAAGGCAACTAGATGGGGCTCATGTCGAGTTCCTCAGAGGGATCGCAAATCCCCTTGGAATCAAGGTGAGAACATGTAATCCCCTTGATAAATTTTGGTTACATCGCTCTAACATGAATTTTGAATCTGATTTACTTTTATGCACATATATACATCCATGTTGAAAAATGCTTGTGCATTTTGCTTTTGATGTTGCAGGTAAGTGATAAGATGGACCCTAATGAGCTAGTGAAACTTATTGAGATCTTAAATCCCCAAAACAAAGCTGGAAGGATCACAATTATCACAAGAATGGGCGCTGAAAACATGAGAGTGAAGCTTCCCCATCTTATTCGGGCTGTTCGCCGAGCAGGACAAATTGTAACATGGGTCAGCGATCCCATGCATGGAAATACCATTAAGGCTCCATGTGGACTCAAAACTCGGCCATTCGACTCGATCAGGGTATGATTTTTCATTTACCACACTGTTCGTAATTCGTCATTATATTTGGTGCATTAGTTATTTCTGACCTGGTTGAATTTACTTTCACATATTGGTATATATGTTTGAATGTCCATAAGTAACCTTGAAAACTGGCCCATGATAGAACGGAGAAAATTACACGCTAATGTTTTGTAGTCCAAAGTGATGCCCACCTTTTTACTTATTAGATTTTTATATATTAAGTATTCACTATAGCTTAGCGTGTTGGGGAAAACCTAATTAGTCACAACATTGACATGTTATTTTCTAACAATCCCTTATCCACCACCAACTGCTAGAGGCTAATTCATTTTGTTATAATAATAGTCTTTTCTGAATTTTTGGGGGTAGATATTTGAATTAGGAGGACAACTGAGGTGACAGTTGTGAGTGGTAGGATATAATATAACCCGAAAATGGAAACCTAAAAGAAATTGTAAGTCAAAAAGAAATCCCAGATGATGAGAAGACTTTTTTTTATGTGGGGTTGGTGAGAAAGCGACCACTTGATTATTCCAAGAGTAGAAAAGCCATATGGGATTGGAATGATTAGGCAGGAAATCTCTACCGTTGGTAGGTGAATGGCATCTTTTTGTGCAAGTTTGTTGTTACATCAATTACTCGTATGTCTTGAATACTGCCGGCCGTTCTCCTAAACTAAGTTAATAACATGTGCATTGATGAAATTCCGGGGTCTGCGTTTTAACTTATTTCTTTTTCCGGAATGTCGAATTTGATGCAATTTAATTAGGGTAATGTCAGTAGTGAATAAGTTTGTCATTCTGTGTGCTTTGGTTTGGAGCAGGCTGAAGTGAAGGCATTCTTCGATGTTCACGACCAAGAAGGAAGCCACCCGGGAGGAGTTCACCTGGAGATGACCGGCCAGAATGTGACAGAATGCGTTGGAGGGTCGATGCCTGTAACTTTTGATGATCTGGGGTCGCGCTACCACACCCATTGCGACCCTAGGCTCAATGCTTCCCAGTCTCTAGAGCTTTCCTTCATCATTGCAGAGCGGCTCAGAAAGAGAAGGATCAACAAGCAAAGTCCCATTGTCCCAATGGATCTATAGAATGCCTTCCGAAGAGGGATACAAAGATGTAGTCCTCGCGTCTTGCTCTGTCTGAAGTTCTTGGTCTCTTTCTAATGCTCTTCATTATCTTTATTTATTGGCTATCTGGGCTGCCTGTGTATTTTAGAGGACGACAATATTTGGAACCCTGAAAGAACTTAAAAATAAGGTCAATGTTATACATGCGATCCACATTATATGGTCTTATCTTGATATTTGAGAATTCTATTCGAAAGGTCTCAGTTCAGGAAATGTTTCGATCCGATCTCGGATCGGATTGACTGTTCTAAATCAATCTGAGTTATCTTTTGGTCCCGTTTAGTTAAGAGTGTGTAAAGGTGCGTAGGTGAAGTGCTTAACAAGGTAGGACCACGGGACAACATCACTATCAGTTTCCATATCATTTCAACCACTTGGATAATTAAACTAAACACCTTCATATAGGGAGAACACCTAACACCACTTCTTCTAATGTCAATACTGGAAGCTAAACCAGTAAATCTAAACCACGGTCTGCTATTGTCGCTATCGCCAATTTGTTAGAACTTGGAAATTTGGAATATAGCAAACAAGGAGCAGGGGCCGACTATGCCCAAGTTATGGGTAGTGATATAAAGACCTTAGACGAGGCGCAGCAGGCAAAAAAAATTGGTGGGACCGCATTCAACCGAGGGCGGGACTCCGCCCGAGAGAAAGTGGAGGACGGTGGAGCCCGCTCCATGAAATGGTTGTTTGATTTTTTTTTTCTAATTTAAATTTTATACTACTTTGTATACTTGTCACAATATTATTCGTTAACAATATTTTTAAAGATAATATTTGAGATAGAAAAAAAAATTCAATTGTTTTTTGAATTTTACTAAAATAAATATAAAAAATAATAGTAATTTTTTAACTTAAGAAGAAATTACATAAGTACTTTATGATTTATTTTGTAATTTTTATATTCTTAAAGTTTGATTTAATATATTTTAAAGTAAATTTACTTTTTTATCGATAGAACCAACTTTTATTAATGAAGATGTGGAACGAACATTTGTTATTTATCATTTCGCAATTTCTATGTAATTTGAATTATTGCTAATTTAATGCTTTTTAACGAAAACTATAATTGTTTATTTTTCGAAATTAATAATTTAATGCAAAGTACGAAATTTATATTAACGAATATAAAAATGTTAATTAAAAAATTAAAGTTAATTAGGTTGATGATGGGAAAGATAGATATATTAATTGTTTATTGGTTGCGAATGGATTGGGTAGGAGATGCTCTTGTGGGTAAAAAATTGAGAGTAAAGAAATAGGCTGACATGGATGAGTGAGAAATTAATAAAATATTCTAGGGATGGGTTTGTATGAGGATACTCTTGTGGATAGCCTTACAGTTTAGAGAGTTTTCACTCATTTTGGGCACTAAACTTTAACAAAATACCTAGTATGGAACTATGTTGTCAATGTCGGATAGCGTCGCGTAGCGGCCATCCTCCTAAACGCTATAGCGGATAGCGGATAGCGGATAGCGGAAATTGCAAAATCTTAAAACAGGGTACATAAACAGTAAAATACTCAAAAACATAAAAATAACAATCCCAAGTCAAGTTATATTTTAGTCAAAATAACAAGTAGTTCTAATAAGTTCAACTAATATCTCAACAAATGAGAATCACGTTTCGGCCTCATCTTCACTTTGTAGTTCAACCAAATTAAGATCTTCTTCTACATCATTTGGTTCAAATTCTCGTTCTTCCACCTCCAAACCTTCATCTACATTAGGCTCAACCCTAGCAAGTGTAGAATGGCGTCTAGTAAGCCTTTCTGGTTCATTAGCCCCAATTGCATCACCAACAACATCCCATGTCAATCCATCTTCTCCTGGAACCAAATCATCTTCTTCTGCTAGCCATTCATAACACTCGTCAATATTGCCAAGAAGAATCGGATCAGTTAAATCTTTATTATCAAAGCGTTCTTTAAGAGCTTGGTTGTACTTCACAAACACCAAGTCTTGGAGCCTTTGATGTTCCAACTTGCTTCTCTTTTTGGTATGAATCTACATATTTTGAAATAAGATAATTAGTTTCAAATTTTGCTACATCCAATTATGTAGTAAAAAACTTATTAATATTTAGTAACACTTACTTGCTCAAAAGTACTCCAGTTTCGCTCACACCCCGAAGAGCTGCAAGTAAGACTTAACACTTTGATTGCAATTGTTTGCAAATGTGGAACATGACTTCCATACATTATCCACCATTCAGCTGTATTTACATAATAAATAATTAGTATTTAGTATGTAATTTTAAATAAACAAATTATAAACAGTGAACTTTAACTTACCAGGAGCCATTTTATCCCTCATTCTAATTGAAGCAGGTAAGCCGAATAGTCCTTTTGCTCCTCGATAATCAGCAAATTCACGTAGAGCTTTATCATTATCATCTTCGTCTCTCGAAAGCTTCTCAATGCAAATATAAAGCCCTTCAATCACTTCCTTGTCTCTAGCAATATTTGGGTTCTTGTAGAATATGCTAGGGTTAAGGAAATGCCCAGCTGCATGCAATGGGCGATGGAGCTGAAGTTCCCATCTTTTATCTATGATCTCATAAATCTCAGAGTACTTGAGCTTGTTTCCATTGAAAGCCATTGCTATACTTTCCTTCGCCTTGTCCATCGCCTCATAGATGTATCCCATTGCCGGCTTTTTCTCATTATCAACTAATCTTAGAACTTCTACCAACGACCCCATCGCTTTGAGAGAGAATAAAACATCATTCCAAAATATTGCCATGAGAACTAATTTATTAGCCCTTTTCCCCTTTGCCTCTTTCGCTACCTTTGTGTTCATCCACTCTTCTGACACGAACATCCTTCTCAGGTTGTTTTTCTGATCATACAACCTTTTAAGAGTGAGGAACGTGGTTGCAAACCTTGTCACTCCACTTCTAATCAATTCAGCTCCTTCGGTGAATGTTCGCATTATGTTTAGGACCATGCAATGGTTGTAAATGAACCCAACCAGAAATTGCGCTCTTCCAACAGCCCTCTTAACAATAGGCAACTTTCCTATGTCTTCCAATATCAAATCCACACAATGTGCCGCACATGGAGTCCAAAAAAGTTTAGGATATTTGTCCATCAGATAGTCTCCTAAGATCAAAACAAATAACATAAATGAGTAATTATAATATTTATGATACGAATGAAATGAATGAAGTAGATAAGAAATAGCATTCTTACCCGCTAAGACATAATTGCTACCATTGTCAGTAACAACTTGAACAACATTGTCAACTCCAATTTCTTGAATAAACGAGTCCAACATCTCAAACAACTTCCTTCCGGTCTTCACAATATCCGAAGCATCAACACTCCTTACAAACATACTACCACTTGGAGAGTTGACTATAAAATTGATCAAAGACCTAGACTTTTGATCCGTCCATGCATCCGACATAATAGAGCATCCATATTGAGTTCACTCTATCTCAAGAGGCTTTAACATCTCCTTCGTGAGCTCTAATTCCTTTTTAAGTAAGGGAACCCTAATCTCATGGTAACTTGGTGGTTTCAAGTGTGGCCCAAAATTTCCAATAGCTTCGACCATTAACTTGAAGCTTTTACTTTTAGCAACATTGAAAGCTATGCCATTTGCATAAAAGAAATGGGCAATATATTGAATTGTTTGCTCTCTAACCTCTTTCGCACAACTATCCTTGATCGAAGTTTGAATTCTTGTCATCGTTTCCGTCTTCTTCAAAGTTACCTCCGGATTTTGAAACATCATCTTATCCAACGGGCCTTTTAAATTTCTCTTGGCCTTGGCAATAGCAGTTGTAGGTCTTTTTCCAGCTTGAACTTCGGAAATTACCTCCACATCCTCATTGTCCTCGTCGATACTTTCAGACATGATAGCATCATTAGCAGCTTGCTTTTTCTCTTGACTCTCTTGTAGTTTGCATCGTATATCAGACGGTTTTTTTTTTGCTCGCTCTAACATCTCCTCGTATCCCCAACTGATGCCTCTTTGCTCTCGTTATTCCTCCTGTCGAACAATGTCCACAAAAATCACAAAGGATTTGCTTCTTGGTTGCATCTTTAAAAGAATTCCATTGCCAACCAATATCAATATTCTCACCAATAGGCTTCAAACTACTTCTAGTTGTTGCATTTGCGGAACCAGTGGATGACATTCTGTTCAAACTTCAAACAATAAATAAACCAAGTAACTAACCTAATGCACTGTAAACTGTAAGATAAGATAGACATAATTTTGTTCAAAGAATAAATAAATCAGCCAGTGAATAAACCGTAAATGACAAACAACACCGTACACACTAACACTAACAATAAATAAACCTTTCGACCAAAAAAACAATAAATAAACAGCTGTCCAGTGAATAAACCGTAAACCAGCCAGCTCGTAAATAAGACAGAGCTTACCTCTTTCCAGTTTTGCACGACTTTCCGGCGAGACTTTCCGGCGACTTTCAGGCGAGGAACGAAGCTCAGGCAAGGAGAGAAGCTCCGGCGAGAGGAGGGGGAGAAGATCTACACAAACCCAGCAACTTTCTGGGAGAGGAAGGAAGCTCGGACGACTTTCCGGACTCCGGCGAGAGGACGGAAGAGAAGAACTAAGTAAACCCAGTAAGAGAAAGGGAGAGGCGGAGGCGGAATAGGAGAAGAGGAAGGGAGAGAAAGAAGGAACCCGTTAGGGCTGTGATGGGTGTTTTATTTTGGGAAAAAAGACCTTTTTGCCCTCAACTAAGTGAAAGGAAAAAAAAACAAATGAGGGCAGTGAAGAGATTTACTCAGAAACCTCGATAGGGGCCGCTATTGCCGCTTTTTCCCGCTATTTTCCCGCTATTGGGCCACTATAGCAGCCGCTATAACCGCTACCACAAATGGCGGATAGCGGATGAAAAGCGTAGCGGGGGGTGCCCGATTCCCGCTATAGCGCGCTATTGACAACATAGGTATGGAATTTGTAGTTACAAAATCTCGTCCTTCACTTTTATAAAGATAAGAGTCTTCATGTTCTTAAGGCTCTGTTTGGTACGACTGATACTGTTAGCTGTTGGCTATCAGCTGATCAGCTGTTGGCTGATATTATTTAGCTAATAGCTGATATCCGATTTTTGCAAAAGTATTTGGTAAATTAGCATTGACTGTTATTATTGAGTTGTAAAATTATTTATAAGGGTAATTGAGTAATAAGTATTATTCTTTAATATCTAATATAATACATATTATTTATCTTTATATTTTCACCAATTAAAAAAGTGTCTCTCTTAATTTATATATTTAATATAGTACATATTATTTATCTTTATACTCCCGCCAATTAAAAAAATGTCACTCTTAATTTAATATTTAGTATTTATTTCTATGTTTTGCCAATAAAAAAAGTTTCCCTCTTAATTTAATATTCAATATAGTAATATTTTGTATTTATCTCTATATTTTTGCCAATTAAAAAAAAGTGTCACTCTTAAGTTAATATTTAACTAGGAATTATCTGAATCGAAAGATATTTAGTAATTTGATATTGTAACAGCCATTAGTTAAATGTAACAGCTATAATTCTAGCTGTTAGAAAAATTGGCGTTTGGGTTCTAACATCTATTTTTTTTATTCACCAAACACCAAAAAATTGGCTGATAGAAGATATCTATTAACAGACCACTGATCCCTAACAGCCAAACCAAACACCTACTAGTGCCGAAAATAATTCTGGCAAAATTTTACATGCAAAAATCAAAATACTCACAAGTTAATCACCTCAAGAACATCAAAAGAACTAATATCAAGAATATCAAATTAAATAATAAAGAACTCTAATTTCAAAATTGAATCCCCAAATCGAACAACAAAAACTAATTTTCAATTAGGCAACCAAATCAATTGAATCATAAATTATTTTACTTCAAAACCAAACACCCTTCTAATCGAAGAAGGAAGACCAAACAATTTAATAAGTAAAAATAAGCAGAGAGAACAAAGAACAAGTCTTTAATCTTGACATTAGATGACGAGAGAGGCAAATTGGTACGTGATCAGTAGTCCTCTTCCTAGCTCCCATCCCCATAACTGAGGTCGTCGTCATTGACGATGAAACCCTAGGCCTCATGAAGCCGCGCCTGGACTGGATCGTGGAATTGGAACAGCTTCAACTTCAGCGAGAGAAGAAGGGGAACACAGATGAGAGAATATAAAATCATTGGTGGAAGCAAGGGCGGGGGCCGGGTCTATTGTTTGGAGGGCAGGAAGGAGGGAAGGGAGCACTTGAAGGAGGAGAGCTAGAGGGAGCAGTCGGGAGAGGCGTCGAAGCTTGGAGGAGAGGGATGCAATTTGGGTTTGTTTTAGGTCGAGCATTGGCTGGCGAAAGATTAGAATTTTGTTCCAGAGTGGTGAGTTGGGTTCAAGTTGGATATAGGTTGGTGTTCTTGATATTCTAAATGTTGAAGAAGATAAATTATTTTTTAAATTTAGGGTCATTTTGGTTCTTGCAGGTAAAAATTTGTCGGATTCTTTTTGTGATACCAGAATTAGAGGTCTGAATTCTATTTCTATAAAAATGAAGGATGAAAGTAGAGATTTTGAAACTACAAAGTCTCTATTGAATAATTTGTTAAAAAACAAGGACTCAAGTATAATTTGCCCATTCTTATTTTCTACATTGAAATTTTTTACTATTATACTCTTACCCTAACATTTAAAAAATACATAGTTCACATGTCCGATATTTTAATGATTTACATTTTATATTCCTAGCATAAAATTTTTATTTTAATAAATTTTATTTATTATACATCATATAATACTACATCGAATTTATTTTGAAATATAAAGTAAATTGTAGAACAAAATTTAAAAAATTGCATCACTCGTTTAGTTTTTCAAATTTAGCACAAATCAACAAAGAAAAGTGTACTGGAGTGAAACAAATTGGTTGGCATTTTGACAATTGTGATTTTGAAACTTATATTTAGACTATTTAGTCTGTATATTAAAATAGCAAAATTGTAAACAGGTCTGATCAACCAACAATCCGACAATAGAGAATCGAAAACATACGCGCTTAACCCGATGGAACGGAGGAAAGCTCGATGATCCATTGGATGGATGCTTTTCTTGGACATTGGGCCTGGACTACGATAGTCAAAACCACATCTGACTTTAAGCTCAACCGACCTTCCGTATTGACCTATATAAAAATAATCTAAGGTTTTAAAAAATGTAGTGTTCCAACCGGTCAGACTGCGAATCAGACATAAGTCTGGGTCATTTTTAGGGTAAAATTGATGTTTGTTTGGTCGGACCGAATGATTTTTCCAGAAAATTCGGTCAGTCCGGATGGTTCGACCAGAAATTTGGTATGTTTTATATTTTTAATTATTATTTGTTTATATTTACCTATATAAAAATACATAATTCAAAAAATTATATTAAAATAAGAAGAAAAAAAATTTCGGTCTGACTGGTGGTGGTTGTTTTTAAGAATCCTGATTTAAAGGCCTGCCTATGAACAATTCTAATTAATTATCTTTCACCAAAAAAATATTTTCACCAATGTTTTGTGGGCAAAATATTCATAATTCTCTGAATTTTTTAAATAAATTAAATCTAGGAACTATTTAGTTGTTTTTTTCAAATATGAGTTTTAATCAATATATAATGACCATAATTGATTAATTGTTCAAATACTATGATAAATAAAAGTGTAGAACCAACCACTAGGCGCACACGGTCTACTTGAAAGGCGACACGGAAATCGCCAAGGGCCTACGCGGCTGGACCCTCGACGCCCGCATAGAAAGTAGAAACTACGCAACCTCTCCCCCTAATCAAAAGGAAGCTTCCTGAACATAAAATATTTGTGGGCACTTGAATCCTATAGAGGAATAGGATTCAAGATGCCGTGGCGGTGAAGTCTTGAATTCGAGTTTAGAATACATAAGTGATAATTAAATATTTTATTGAATTTTTTTTTGTCAATTCTTAAAAATTTTATTCATATTAAAATTGGATTAATTAATTATAATTTAATGAAAAAATAATAAAATAATAAAAAAGGAAATTCGTTAGCCGCGTTAAATATTCCATAACATTTATACATCCAACTCAGCCTCTCCAAATCAGAACTCTGGCTCTCTCTCGCAATGGATGAAGAAGGTCGTTACTTTCCGGCGTTGGACCGGCGACCGGCCGCCCTCGGTAACATGAGAGTGCTACCGGACGAAATCATCTGTTCGATCCTCACCAGCCTCACCCCCCGCGACGTAGCCCGCCTCTCCTGCGTCAGCAGGTGGGCCCCCGTACCCCTCCCCTTCATTTTTTGTCCTCCGAAGTAATATGATTATTAATTCTTTATTTTTTGGCAGTGTGATGTATATTTTCTGCAACGAAGAGCCGCTCTGGATGGGCCTATGCCTTAACAAACCCAACCCCTCGCTTCGCTTCCATGGCTCCTGGAAGAAAACCGCTCTCTCCTTGTACTTCTTCAACTTAACCCCCCAATCTACTCTGTTTTAGTAATTTCTAGTTTATATTTTTTGGTGTTTTTTGAATTTTATCGACCTGTGGACCAGAGAGAATGTCCCGGAAGAGTTCGTAGAACGATGTGGGATCCCGCGCCATTTCGATGGTAAACTTGCTTGCTGCTGAGTTTTGAGTTGGAAGTAGTGTTTTGTTTACGGTAAACGAACAAAATTCTGACGTGTTTATTATGTTTTGTTTTGGTTTAGGGTTTAGCTCGGTGTTCTTGTATAGGAGGATGTACAGGTGCCACACAATGTTGGATGGGTTTGGGTTTGATGTTGGCAATGTGGAGAGGAAGGGTGCTCTTTCCCTACAGGAGTTCTCCGATCAGTACGATGGGGTGAACCCGGTAATCCACTGTTTGTTTACTTTATGAATGGGTTCTATGGAATCCCGAGTCTATCAAGAGTCGTGTCCAGTGAGAGCCATGGAAAGCATGCTTGAAATTTGGATTTCCAGTGGTGGTATAAGTTTAAGCGAACAGGGTTTTTTGTGGTGCAAACTTGTAGCCGAGTACTTGTGAAAAAATGATGATTGTCTATTTTTTGACTGCACTCAAATCAACTTGAGGTGTTTATTTGAATAAAACATCAATCTGTGGGAAGGCTTTGATTCATATGGAGATGAAGTATTGTTATCATTCTTGGTTCATTGCTTTCCAGTTTTTGTGTCTGCTTCATTGCTTTCCAGTTTTTGTGTCTGCTTCATTACCTCTCTCTCTCTCTCTCTCATCCCGCTTTATTGCTTTGTGTGGATTCATTCGTTGGATGCTTAGTATTTTAGAACTTTTGGAAAGTTACTAACTTTATGATGTATGCAGGTGTTGCTTACTGGATTGGCTGACACTTGGCCAGCAAGGTCTTCATGGACAATCGACCAGCTATCAGCAAAATATGGAGATACAGCTTTTAGGATCTCTCAGAGGAGTGCTAACAAAGTCTCCATGAAGTTTAAGGATTATGTTTTGTATATTAACCATCAGCATGACGAGGATCCCCTGTATATATTTGATGAAAAGGTAATGTTGTTGGGATTACCTCCTTTCTTCTATTGGTTTTTTGAACAGAATGAATGCAACAAGTTACTTTCTTGATGCAGTTCGGGGAATCTGCTCCCAGCTTGTTAAATGACTACAGTGTTCCCCATCTATTTCAAGAAGATTATTTTGATGTCTTAGATGAAGAGCAACGACCACCCTATAGATGGTTTATCATAGGGCCCCAGAGATCTGGTGCCTCGTGGCATGTGGATCCAGCCCTCACCAGTGCCTGGAACACACTTTTGTGTGGTCGAAAAAGGTACATTGTATATCAAACAATTGAAAATTGTATTCCTTTGCTCACTACCTCATCTTACATCTAGGTCCGTACAGTTATTTTCCTTTCTTTTCTATGTTATCTTTGGTGATAATGATAAATTAGACTTTTTTTTACCAGAACTGGTTATGTGGTTGTCTTGCGCCCCCTTTTTGATTGCTAATCGCTTGAGACATGAATCATTTTATCTTATTCATGTCAATTGATATTTTTCAAATGGGAATGTGTTTGAACAGGTGGGCTTTATATCCTCCTGGGAAAGTACCTCTTGGCGTGACAGTTCATGTAAATGACGAAGATGGTGATGTTAATATCGAGACTCCAACATCTTTACAGGTAATTGCCGATATCGGGCACTAATTGTTTGTTTCAGTTTCTCAAGAATGGAAAATTCTCTGAGACATATATCGTATTCATCCAGTGGTGGTTAGATTTTTATCCCCTTCTTGCTGAGGAGGACAGGCCAATTGAATGCACTCAACTGCCTGGAGAAACGATCTTTGTTCCAAGTGGGTGGTGGCACTGTGTCCTGAATCTTGAAACTACTGTTGCTGTCACCCAGAATTTTGTAAATTCTAAGAACTTCGAATATGTTTGTGTGGATATGGCTCCCGGATACCATCATAAAGGAGTTTGTCGTGCTGGATTGTTGGCTCTTGATGAGGACAGTGTCAATGATCACGAATTACTTGCATTGTACACCAAAGATGTTCACAAAGATCTTACTAGGAAAGAGAAAAGGGCCAGACTTAAAAAGCCTGAAGGAGATACTGGGTGTGAAGCAACTAGAAATGGTTTCTCTCACTCTGGACAATTTGACTTGTGCGATCTAGAATTTTCTTATGATGTGAATTTCTTAGCCATGTTTTTGGACAAAGAGAGAGATCACTACAGTTCTCCATGGAGCTCTGGAAACTGCATTGGCCCACGAGACATGAGAGACTGGTTATCCAGGCTTTGGGTCAGAAAACCAGTGATGCGACCACTTATATGGAAGGTACCCGATGCACAGCATATGTTTCCGTCTGTTGAAACACTATAACCTATTAATGCCGTACTTATTTCCGTTTATCCCAACTGAGGCATTCAATCTGTTGGAATCGATGCTGTTCTTGTCCATTGACTACCTCAATAATGCATTCCTTAAGAACTTTTCCTTAAACTGTCTTAGGGGGCATGCCTTGCATTAAAAGCTGACAAATGGCTGAATTGCCTGGTAAAGGTTTGTTCATTGCACAACCTTCCTATGCCAACAGATGATGAGAAGCTTCCTGTTGGCAGTGGCAGCAATCCTGTAAGTGTATTTCTTAATTCTTACATGGGCACATTTCATCTCAAATTTGTTTATTAACATCTGCCTCAATGAAAGTCTCTGTAACCGATATCGGAATTGAAATAAGAGGTGATACGAATACAAACCCATAATGATAAAAGATAAGGAAGTATAAAATGATTGAAAAAAGGAAATTCACTATTGTAACCTGAAACCAGAAAAAAATGAATATTCAGCTCCAGAGTCATTTATTAATAATTTATATACAGTGAGAGCATTAGAGGTTACATTCAGACGAGCCACTCGCGCGCTTGCTCGCGTGCCTTCCTGGCCAAAGGGATAAGTTCAACATATATTTGTTTGCACGGGCAGGTGTAGCTTCTGGCGATAGCTGCTTGCAGAAGTCTTGAAACTAACTTCTGACTGCTTAAATGATTCACCTTCTCATATGCATTATGCAATGACAATAAGATAGAACAATGGATCACATGTTGCTATCAGCTTAAGAACTCTTTTTCTGCCAATCGTTCTCAATGGGAAAATCGATGCTGATGCTTATAGGTGATGGGAAGTGAAGTTGCTGAGCCATCAGCAGTTGATTGAATTTTCAAAACCATCTTCATTGCATGTTGATGTTGCCCAGTTTGGCTTGCCTTCTGAGCCTTGATTCAAGTAGAATTATAATGCAGTTTTACTTGATTAGTTCACTAATTGTTGCTTTTTGTTGACTTCTTATTCAAGCAGGTCTATCTGCTAGGTGACTATGCCATTAAAATCTTTGTTGAGGGTGGGCCGGAAGCTGCAATGCTTGGTCTAGGTTCCGAGGCAAGTGCATTAACCTACGTCCCCATTCGAACTTTCTTTTATTGCATTGTGGTGAATGTGCATCTACTTTGTGCAGCTGGAATTTTATGACACGCTCTCGAAAGTAAATTCTCCCCTAAAGGACCATATCCCTGAAGTTTTAGCAAGTGGCATTCTTTATACTGACGGTGGGACTATCGAAATTGTGCCTTGGAAAGGAAAAGAATTGCCTGATGTGATTTGTAAGTGCAACCTGATTCCAACAAAGTGGATGGATGGTTTTGCATTTGGTGTTTGGAGCAAGCAACAATTTGAGTATGGGAAAGCCGGAATGTTAGATGAAGAGTTAGGTAGTTTGTCCGGAGGACCGAGCATCTGGCCCTATATTATGACAAAGAGATGCAAAGGAAAGATTTTTGCGCAAGTGTGAGTGTCCTCCATTTGTCTGCTCCTAAATGTGATTGAAGCTGAAAACTTTGGCGGACATTATCATTATGATTTCTTTGCTAACTAATCTGTATTTTTTGTCGTCTCAGAAGAGATGAACTGTCCTGGGAAGAAGCTCTGCATTTGGCTTCCTTCCTCGGAGATCAATTGCGCAACCTTCATCTTTTGCCCCATCCATCTCGTAGTAGTTCAAATTTCTCATATACTTCTCAAGATGAGTATCAAGTCACTAACAGTTGCTCAAAACATAGTCCTAGTCGGACTGACATTCCTGCTGAATGGGAATTGTTTGTAAGATCTTTATCCAAGAAGAAGAAGACTCTTGTAAAGCGCTTGACAAATTGGTATGTCCATCACAACACAGTTCCAACTCTAAAAGCTAATATGCATTTGCCACTGCTCTAAACTATGTGTCTGCAAACTTGTAGGGGTGATCCCATTCCCAGTGCACTGATTGAGCAAGTCGAGAAGTACTTGCTGGATGATTTTACAAAATTGGTTGTGATGTACCAGGTCTCTTCTCAATTTTGACACCCTCTCCTTTCTGAAATTTATCCTTTAGTGATTGTTCTTGATGTCACATTTCTTCAATGAATGATGAAGTAGTTAATGGTTTCTAATGGCTCAGAATCTTATTTCTTCTGAATCAGGATGGGAAAAGCGAGGAGATGTTATACAAACCTTGCTCATGGATACATTCAGATGTAATGGATGATAATTTACACATGGAGCCACGCCAGACTAGCCAATCCCCAGATACAAAAGTTGCAGGCTCAAATGGCTATCAGGAGGATGGATATTTCAAGTTATGGCGTCCTAGCCACATTCTTGATTTTAGTAATCTTTCCGTTGGTAAGCATCTTCCTTTTAGTCTGTTTTCCTATTCTTGAAGCTGGAAAACCACATCATGTCCTGGCCATTGATAGATTCTATGAAGTCCATGATCTTAATATATATATTCTCTCACTTTGAGGCATTTGCTTGTCATGAATTGGATTCTTTTTTTTGTCAGGGGACCGTCTTTACGATCTGATTCCCATATACCTTGATATCTTCAAAGGAGATGCTAGTCTCCTTAGACACTTCTTGCAGAGCTATAAGCTACCTTTGGGAGGAAATCGTACCTCATCTGATGATAAGTTCGGGCGGCTCTCTTACCATGCCATGTGAGTGAATGACTTGCAAATGCTGCTTTTACTTTCGCTTTGCTTGTTTCTGCATGCTTGGATTTTGTGCACCAGCCATCTTTGTCTGCATCGACAATTTATATCCTCTAGTCCATCCTCATGCCACCTAATATATTAGGAGTGGCAATGGGAAGGATAATGGTCCACATGATCCAATCTCGGACCTTGATTTAGAGGTAGAGCTGCCAATTCATACCCTAAGTACATGTCTATTTTATGCAAGGATCCAGACAACCGCCGGGTCTAATCCAAGATCCACAATGACCATGGACCCATTAGTCTATTAAATATTTTAACATTTCAATGCAAATCATTAAAAAAATACACTCGCACTTACCTCAGGTAGATACTCATTGGTACAGAAAATATTTAGTTTTGTTGGTTTCTGTGTTTGATGGATTGCATCTGATCATCAGGTGCTACTGCATCTTGCACGAGGAGAATATATTGGGAGCTATCTTCAGCATATGGAAGGAACTCAGAGCAGCCAAATCGTGGGAAGAAGTTGAGCTCACCGTTTGGGGAGAGCTCAACAGTTATAGAGGTTCGTTCTGCTGATGACTTGCTGCGTCAATCTCAGTGATCGGATTCCGCTTGACATTAAGCGTCAATCTCAGTGATCGGATTCCGCTTGACATTAACATCATATTCTTTATCCTAATTTTGGCTGCTGATACGTCCAAATTCTTAAGTTGGATCTTATAGTTTCCGAGTGATACAGGTTTCATTATAATTCATGTAAAACTTGGACGTGTTTGGTCAATAAACCCCAAGTTCAGCCAACCAATAAACATTCGTGTGATTTAGTCTTACATCTGTTCATATATTGACACATGCTTTAGCAAAATATTACAAAACAGATAAGCAAGAAAGTGGCGAGTTGATTTCCCAAATTGTTGTTCCTCTCGCGATTTAGTTCATGATGGTTCTGAGAACCAACACAGTGCGTTTAACATTTTTCTGAAGATGAAAACAAATGGATTGCAGAACAACCTATATTGTATTCCTCGTAACAAGCTGCTCAATTCGTGGACGCAACTTCTGAGAACAGTACTCGTCAAATGTAAAAAAAATACTCCTAAACTAGCCAATTTCTTGGGAGTTTTCTCCTGATTATTTTGTGATGTTGTAGTTTCAATTTTGCATGAGATGCACAAATATGATATCTCTACATAGCTAGAGCTTTTTATATATATAAGTAGGTAGTCCGTTTTCGTGAGTCCGTTATGATTGGTGATGATTTTCATTCAAGCTGGTTCAAGTACCATTTTCAGGTAACAATTTTGAAATTTGAGTTAGATTGAGGATATTTTTTGCAATTTAAATAGTATCCTCATCATTTTTAAAATTTAACTACACAAGACTACCTCGCCATAAAAGTGCTAACTGTAACGGAAATTAAACTAAACTCCCAAAAGTAACATTTAACATTAACCAGTCTCATTTAAATTAAAATCCAGAAAAGTAAACTCTTCAATGATGCACCTACCAGACAATTGCTAACACAATTAAGAATTGTGTCACGATATTGGGACCAAACAGAGAAGTATAAACACAAGTGCAGCAGTCATTCAATTAAAACTAAAATCATAAAAAAAACTGATGACATATTGTAAACAGTGCCATTCAACCAGCAAATACCAGGAATCATCTCACTTTCGGTGCACAGGTGTAACATCACGGGACACAATACTGAAGCACAAAACTCGATCAAGCTTCTCTATTCGCTACAAAAACTGGCTGATCACCTCCTACCAATAGAGTTTACGCTGCAATAGAAGGCTTTGAAGCAGCTGAAAGTCTGGACCTCTTCTTGGCCAAGCTTTCACTTCGGCGGTCCCTCTGCTCCTTCAACCGAGATGCAAGTAGCTTCTGGTACTCAGCAGCCTCGGACTGGGCCTTGGTGATCCTCTTCTTCTTCTCAGCAAGTCTTGCACGCTTCCTCTGCAATGTCAAAGGGGTCACAAGCCTCTGGATCTTGGGTGCTTTGCTGACCTTTTTCCCTGTACCATTGAAATAACCAAGAATAAACAACAGTTTAACAACTAATCTACCAAGTAAAACTTCCAAGGAATCCATGACACGTACCCTTTTTGTTGGTGAACGTCCTACGGTAGGTGTTGACATACTTAGTCACATCATCCTCCTTGGAAAGATTGAAGAGCTTTCGGATCTTAGACGCCCTCTTTGGACCCCTCATCCTTGGTTTCTCAGTGTCGGTCAATCCAGGAAGGTCATTCTCACCCTTCTTCACGATCACCAAGTTCAGAACAGAAAGGTCCTGGCTGACAATGCAACCACGCACGGACTTTCTCCTGCGCTCTCCATTGCGCCTTCCATATCCACGGAAGCAAGGGGTTCCTGTGCGTTGACAAAAAATAACACCAATGTAAGAAAATACAACTCTCGACACCCAACAGACAAGTTAGCAAACAACAAGAGAGAGATCCCTACAAATAACAACCTCGGTGAAGCAAAAGGCGTACACGGCCAGGAGTCAGCACACCCTGCTTCATGGGAAAGCCTTGCTTATCACAGCCACCCATGATCTTGAAAACATAGCCCTTAAATTCCTGTAATCCAAGTATTTTAGACATTGGTCAGTATGGAAGCAGCATATCAAAAAACATCTTGCACAACCATAGCAGGCTATTTTTTGAAGTAGTTTATTTATTAGCTGTGAAATTATATAACTGTTCAGTAAATGAATCAGTTTGACAAGTTCACATGTACCCGGCACATCCTAATCTAAACTAATACCTGAACTGAACTAAAAACAGAAAAAAAAAATGAGTGTTGAATCCCCAGGCACAAAGTGTACCCGAATACGGCCATGGCCTCACAATTACACATGATTCAAACTCTTGAAGTAAAAACTAAAACCTACTGAAAGCCTAAAAAAATACCTAAAAGAAACCCTAATAAAAGCATAAAATGCATTTTTGTAATGATTACAGCTATAAGCAAACTCGTGCAAAACCCAAAATACACCGATACCAAAATATTGAACCTACCTCACCAAGAGCATCTCCACTGACTTCCTGAGAAATCCTCTTGTCAAAGAAGGCCCTCCTGGAAACAAATAAATAAACAAAAGGAAAAAATGAGGAAACCAATCGTAACCGGACAAACATTGCCAACTGAATGCAAGCGTGGTAGACGTCAAACTCCACCGATTCCCAACCAACATTATGGAAGGGCAACATCAAAATCAACATGCTATATTGCTATACCAAGTTAAAATACTGTAACGAACGTGCATTTTAAATAAAACATTAACAGCATCCCGACGTGCAAACACGTACATACTAAGCTGGAAATAAACCAAGAGAGGTTCCGCAAACAAATAAACTCGAAAAAAATATAAGTTTGTGACGACAGAGATAGGTAAGGAAAGAGCGGAACTAACAGCTTCTGGTCGTCGTCGATTTCGAGCTTCTTCTGGCATCCGGTCGTCGGGTTCGCGATATTGAACTATAAAAAACATACACGTGACACACAAACAAAATATGACAACAAATAAGTATTAGCTCATTTTCAAACGATAAGCACGAGAAGAATAAAGATCTGAAATCATAGAGGCCGAGAACGGCTGCAAACCTTCATCTTCTTGTGAGAGACTAGAGAGAGTACTCTTCCGTTGTCGCTAGGGTTTTTTCTCTCTCCCTCTCTCGTTTGGGTTTGGTTTCTTTTTATACGGCCGTTTTGGCTCTACTCATTTACGATGGTTTGCTTGCCATTGTACGGAAACTGGGTTTCTGAGGAGGCCTGTTTCGGCCTATTTTTTAGATTTGGGCTTGAATGGCCCATTTCACTTTGTTTAAAACACAATTTTGACAAGGTCTTTTTTCCGATGAATCTATTTAAGTCATTGTTTATGTAGAAGACCATTTTCTTAATGATTTCTTTTCATTTGTAAGTCTTGAATAATATTTAGGATTAGGGTAAATTACCTTCAGGTCCCTGACTTATGCCCGTTTTTGTGGTAGGATCCCTGGATAATTTAAATTAGATATAAGACCCCTGTTTTTTAATGAAATATTGTTATTAGGTCTCTGGCTGACATCATCAATTTTTTGTTTTGTTTTTTATCATAGAATGGACCAAAATACCCTTAAGTAAAAAAAAAACCCTTCTTCAACCTCAACCCAAACAAAATACCCAGAATTGAACTCTAAAAACCTAATCAGATTCAACACCAAAATTTTCATTCAATCATGCTCAATCATTTGGGCATCGGCACTAACCGAGTCGTTCTCGACGACAGCGCGGATGGGCGACGAAATCGCTTCTCCACCCCCAAACACCACCACCTCGCCCTCTTTCTCTCCCTCTTCGAACCCCCCACTCTCCCCGTCCACCTCGCCCCCTCTCTCTCCACGTACCTGAAGCCTAGTTCAGTTCAATTTCCAATCAATAAAACAAACATCTACTAGGCATGAGCTAAACCCAATTCACCAATCAGTAAAAAACGACGTCGGCGATCAACAATTCCAAAAAACAAACCCTAATTGGCTGATTGAAATCGGAAACAACAATCCCAAAAAAAAAACAATCCAGACGATAAAAGAGAAAGCTTTATATCGAGCTTCTGGACGGCGTCGGCCTCGGAGGCACCGATGATGCTGATGAAAGTATCGATTGCTTCTTGATTGGGTCTAGCCATCTTTTTCGAATATTAATTTAAATTGAACAATTGATAGCGAAGAGGAGAAGCAAATTATTATATTTATTTATAGAGAAGAGGGTTGGTTAATTACGTTTCTATTGGGAGTAGAAGTTTAGATGTAGTTTCGCGGTGGGAAATTGGAAGGGGTTTCTAATTTGAATTGAAAGTGATAATATTTATGGATTTGGAAGTCGTCGAGGATGAAGGCGATTGTATTTGTATTTATGGATTTGAATTTCACAGCCTATGGTTACGTGTTTGTTTCCCGTGGGTGTGAAGGAGGTGATGGGTTTTTTACATCAGGTTGAAGATGAAGATTGGAGATGAAGAGAGATAAGAGAATTTTTTTTATGTAAGGGTATTTTGGTCATTTTTGTGAAAAAAATCAAAAAATAATTGATGACATCATCTTCAGCCATTTTACGGACCCGAGGCCAATATTAATTCAAAAAATAAGGATCTTAGATCTAATTCAAATTATCGAGAGATCTTATCACAAAAATGGCCATAACTCAGGGACCTCAGGATAATTTACCCTTAGATTAACATAATGTCTACTGAAATTAGGACATAAGTATAGTGCATTCGTGCATATTTAACATAGTTTTTTGAGTAAATTACATCTGGCCCCCTGTCGTTTGGGGTATTTAACGTTGACCCCCTCACATTCGCAATTCGATTAAAAAGCCCCTTAAGTTTGTAACAATTGTACCATTTGGCCCCTCAAGCCGAAATCGGTGTATTTCTCCGGCGAGGAGCTACGGCAAATGACTAATATACCCCTTGCCTAAAAAATACCATCTCTACTCCTCCTTCTTCCATCTTCTCTCTCCTCACCCTCGGTCTCCATCCCGTACCACTGTGAGGCTAATGGTTAATCAGGTAGGACCCACTTCGTAACCTCTGCCAAGTCAAACGACACCGTCCTGATGCAATTCTCCGTTTTGACAGCTTCCTCCTGCCCGTCTTCCTTCTTGACTATTTTGTCTTTCTGTGTCACCGGCGGGTTCTCAAGTTCCACCACCGACGAGTTCTCAGGTTCCACCACCGGCGGGTTCTCAGGTTCCACCATCGGCTTCTCTTCTCCCTCCTTTTTAGACTCCTCAGCCGCTGGAGTAGTGGCCGGATCCTCCTTCTTCTCTTCTACTTCCGGCGACTTCTTCTCCACCGGCGCCAATAAGAGAACCACATCAAACATTACCACTATCACCGATGCTAAAAACATACTAAAGAAGGAGAGAAAAACAAACGAAAGCCCTACCAAATCTATTCTCCCAACTGTTAATCAATTAAACAACATTAAAAAGGCGAAACTAAAAAAAAATTAGACATAGTGAACCCAGAACTAGAGGAGGTAGTAGATGGATTATCCAGAATAGGAAAATGAGATCTCCAAAACCCAAAACCCGACCCACCACGGAGAACCGACCACTAAAAAACCCCGACTCAACACCCAAAAAACGGTGGAGGATGGTCACAAGAGATAGGGATTGTCATCTCGTCGACGCCCAACGAATAAGATTGTTATTTTCTGGTATGTGTTGGACGATTGTGATTTTCAATTTCTCTTCCTCTTCGTATGTGATTTTCCTTGTTTAATTAATTAATCTAGTTCGTCCAATTTTTAATTCTACTTTCTAGCGCTATTATTTTTCAGTTTCTGTGTTTGTTATCAATGGAGGAGAGAGAAGATGGAAGAAGGAGGAGGAGATTTAGTATTTTTTAGGCAAGGGGTATATTAGTCATTTTTCGTGGCTCCTCGCCGGAGAAATACGCCGATTCCGGTTTAAGGGGCCAAATGGTACAATCGTTACAAACTTAAGGGGCTTTTTAATCGAATTGCGAATGTGAAGGGGGCCAGCATTAAATACCTCAAACGACAGGGGCCAGATATAATTTACTCTAGTTTTTTCTATAGTTAATAACATTTTTCTATAGCTAATAACGTAGTCTTGAATGATATATTGAACAGGCATTATCACTTTTTAAATTTATGACGAATGTTATGAAGTTCAATTTTATATCTATATTTTGTTTGTTGGGTGGATTTTTTTTAATCCCGGGATATATATTTTACACATATAAAGCAAAAAGAGAAAAAATATTTGTGTAGCAAACAATGGACTACAGGTAGTTTGTATTTGTATCTAAAGTACTTGGCATCCATCAAAATATTAATATAGGTATATTGGCGTGAAAAAAGAAATTTGATTTTTGAGTGATATTCTCCTAATAAAGGTTAAAATTTAGGGTAAATTACATCTGGCCCCCTCTAGTTTAAATAAATAGACGATTTCTCCCCTGTAGTTCGCAAATAGATTAAAAACCCCTCTTAGTTTAGCAAAATTATATGATTTCCCCCCTCATACCAGAACCGGAGCATTTCTCCGGTGAGGAGGCACGAGAAATGACAATTATGCCCTTTCACTAAAAAACAAAAAAAAATCTTCTCCTTCATCTTCTTCAACCTCTCAATTACATTCTAAGAATACAAACTCAACCAAAAAAAAATCTTAATTGAGAACCAATCATCAAACACAAGATGAAGACAAATCATCAACCGAAACTAATTGTCAAATTCATCAATCCTCAACCAACCATCAAATTCATCAATTGTCAACCAATCGTCAAATTCATCAATCGGAACCAAGCGCAAAATAGTTAACACCAAAAACATCCTAAAGCAAAGCTCTAGCAATTGACAGAAAACACCACCACTTCATCAATCGACAAAAAACACCACCGTTTCAACAATCGACAGAAAACGCCACTAGCATTGGTTGATTGCCTCCCACGGGGTGCCCTCCATCGCCTTGAGGATGAGCCGGTTCTTGGCAACAAGGAGCTTCGAGGTGTCCGAGATGGCCCGACGGAGCTCCTAGAACTACTTGGCGGTGAAGCCCTCGTACTCGATGGCGGCCACCAGGTGGCAGTCCTCGAGCTGGGTCTTGACAACGGCGACAATTTCTTCCTTCTTGGTGAGGTCGATAGCGGAGCGGACGGTGAGGAGGCGGCGGCGAGGGGCTTTGGAAGGGAGCCAGCAAGTAAGGAGGAGGGACGAGGAGCTTCGAGGTGTTCGGTATGGCTCGACAGAGCTCCTGGAAATGCTTGGCGGTGAAGACCTCGTACTCGATGGCAGCCACCAGGTGGCAGTCCTCGAGCTGGGTCTTGACGGCGGCAACAATTTTTTCCTTCTTGGTGCGGTCGATGGCAGAGCAGACGGTGAGGAGGCGGCGACGAGGGGCTTTGGAAGGGAGCCAGCGGGTAAGGAGGAGGGAGGAGGAGTTGAGGTTTCCAGAGGTAGCCCAGTTGATCGCCGGCAAGATCTTGCCTTGTTTTGGTTTTAAGGGTTCACGATTTGGGGATTTTCCCCTCTTGAATGGTTTGATTGTTTAGGATTGGTTGGTTTGGCTTGGCTTGCCTTGTTTGAATTGTTTGTTTTAAGCATTTCTATTTTATTTTGTTGCTGTTTAGGAATGGTAGGAGGAAGAAGAGGAACAGGAAGGAGGAAGAACGAAGGAGAGAGAGAGAGTGTGTTTTCTTTTTTTTTTGTTTTTTAGTGAAAGGGCATAATTGTCATTTCCCCTGCCTCATCGCCGGAGAAATGCTCCGATTCCGGCATGAGGGGGGAAATCGTATAATTTCGCCAAACTAAGAGGGGTTTTTAATCCATTTGCGAACTACAGGGGAGAAATCGTCTATTTGTTTAAACTAGAGGGGGCCAGATGTAATTTACCCTAAAATTTATCAACTCGCTATTGTCGTTCTTTGGAGAATTTTCTAATTTTCCATAATTTTCCAATTGAAAACAAATGTTTTTAGATATTAATTCCGCATAAAATTGTACTAAAATGATTTGGTTTTGACCCAATTAACCTATGTGATAAAATATTCGAGTCTGACGTGCTTCTAATCTAGTGAAAGGAGTGATTATTTACTCTTATTCGTCGGAGTTTGAATTTGTGATCTGTACGTATATTGAAAGTTGAGACTCTTTTTAAAGGGTATTCAGACGAAGTTTAGAATAAAAACAATACACGAAGCACCTCTGAGTCTTTATCATAGGCCACCTTGGGGCATCTTAAACATCACTACAGATATACAAATCATGGACTAATGAAGCAAGTGAGCATTTTAATGTTTTTCCTCATAATTGTACTTTTTTGAAGCACAAGAGTGGCATTTCTAATGCAAAAATGCTAAACACCATAGTCCAAGCTAATAATTATAACAATCTGCAGGTTCCTTCTTAGAATCATACCAACGATCGAATTCCGGACTTGTCTATAATTATGCCAATATGGAGCAAACAAAGTCGTCGCTCGTATCCACATCTTCGACGTCGGCATCCAGGTCGTCAAGATCCATGCTGCTTCCAAGCAGTTTCTCCCCTCCAACGGATAATTGAAGAAGGTTTCTAGCTTCCTGTATAATGGATAGGACTTCTTCGAGGCTCTGTGACGGGTTGTTGACATCGTAGCTCTGCCAGCTCCCTCCTTCCATCAACTCCATCGGCAGGTTCTTTGAGAACCATGGGTGGTTTTTGATTTCCGGAATGGTTATCCTCTGTCAAATAGAACCACCGCATGAATGTCGATCATTATGCACTACTAGCCAGGTTCATGCCTAGCATCCCATTGAATTTGCACGCCCATGAAGGGCCGAGTTAAGTTACCTTCTCGGGATTTGCTACGAAAATTCGAGAAAGAAGATGCTTGCACTCCAAGGAGACTCGGACATAATCTGGGATTGAGTAGTGGACACTGAGTATCCTCTGCAGTAAACAAGCCGTTGTTAGTCAGATTTGTACTAAAGAAGTTTACACTGCGCTGCAATAATCTATTCAAATTTGTTGCAGTGTAAACAAAGTTAGATCAACAACTTGTGTACAAAAATAATAAGAACATTAGTTAATCTCAACACGCTTTGTGCGAGCAACAACAAGCCACAACCACATAAATCTTAAGGCAATGGAAAATGAATTTTCCACACTCGTAAACAAATCAGCGGCATTCACAACCAGTAACGTCGTCTCGACAAGAGTATAACCATGCAAAGTTGTACATGTCAACTCACCCCTATTGTTTTCCTGAAATTTTTCGGGTCCAAAGGATCCTCGAATGGATATGCACCGACTACCATAACATACAGGGTAACCCCACAAGACCAAACATCTGCCATCTGTAAATAGCACCACAATTAGAACATCAGCAGCTGAATGTTCAAGTAAATTAATGAGTAAGATACACTATAGAGAGGGACAGGGAGATGTAAGATACACTATAGAGAGGGACAGGGAGATGTGGACATTACCTTTCCATCATATTCCCTCTTTGAAAGCACTTCAGGTGCAATATAAGCCGGTGTTCCTACAGTAGATTTTGGTTGAGAATGCAGAACAGCTGACTACAAATCAAACCAGGAGCAAGGAAATAAAAAATTTATCAGCAATGGTTGTTCTTTTCGGATACTATCCCTCAAATCAGTGAAGTCGAAAACAAGAACACTTACCTTCGAATACCCGAAATCGCATATCTTAACGCGTGGTGCGGTGCTTCCGTCTAGCAGCGTGTTTTCAAGCTTAAGATCTCTGTGGCAAACTTCCTGCAACAAGTGCATCGGATAGTGGGTATTAGACGATCAGCACTTAAAGGAACAAATGGTCTGAAAAGAAGGAAAGGAAAAGATGAGAGAGTCCATACCATTGAATGGCAATAACTAACTCCGGATATTAATTGCTGGAAGAAAAACCTTGCCTGATGCATTATACCGAAATTCCCGAGTAAAGAATCAATCAATCATATAAGACAAGTTCTGTCAATTGTATGAAGGGTGTTACACTAGCAAAAGAGACATAATTTTTGTTCTGCTAGCATCGGTACTTGCCTCGTCTTCGCTAAATCTGCCAGCGGTGCATATTCTTTCAAACAGTTCTCCGCCTGCAGCGTATTCCATGACTATGGCCAGGTGGGAGGGAGTTAAAAGGACCTGCAAGTTCATTGACTCATACTAAGTCCACTATACTCTTCAAAAAGATCTGGCTTATGGCTTCAAAGTTCTTTAAATCAAATATAATTGTGATGCAGCGAGAAATGTTAACATAAAATAGAATTTTGTTCTCTTAATTCATAAAAATAATAGAAGAAAATAAGACCTAAAATAACTATAATTTTTATTCGACAAAATCAACCAAAAACTAAAGGTACGCCAGTATTTTTTATAAAGGATTTAGGGAAAAGTACACATAAGTACCCTATGGTTTACCTTTTTCCAAGAAAAGATCGTGTAGTTTTATTTTTCCAAATTTTGTACCTGTGTTTTCATTTCGGGGACAACCCGGACAGCTTTTAAGGCTGCTCGGCCACGTGGCGTTGCCACGTAAGCGCCACGTGGTCAGCCCCTCTTCCTCTTTTTCCTCCTCGTCCTTCCTCCTCCTTTCTCCTCCTTCTCCCTCCTCCTCCTTTTCTTCCTCCTCCCTCCTCCTCCTCCTCCTCCTCCCTCCTCCTCCTCTGCCTTCCTCCTCCTCTTTTCTCCTCCCTTCTCCTCCTCCTCCACCTTCCTCCTCCTCCTCCGCCCTTCTCCTCCTCCTCCGACCTCCTCCTCCCCTCTCCTCCTCCCTTCTCCTCCTCATCCGTCGTCCTCCTCCTCCTTCGCCCTCTTCCTCCATTCTCCTCCTCCAAATCAAAAAGGGACTGAAATTGTAATTTGCCCCACCAAATCACCCAGACAAAGTAAGAAAGAGAAACTGACGTGTCGGTGACGTGGCGATGACAGGTGGCTGGTCAGCCTAAAATTCTGCCCCAGACTAAAGTTGTCCCCAAAATGAAAACCACAGGTACTTTTCCCAAGGATTTAAGCATCCTAGGACTAACTAATAAAATAACGTCTCCTATAACTAATAAACTCCAACTAATAATGTTTATCTCAAATCAAACTTCTAAGATAACAAATACTAATAATAATCTAAAATAATTAATAACTACATTTTTATCTTTATCTTCATCATTCTGGTTAGAGAAATTCGTCCTTGAATTTGTTGTGATTGCCCAATTCGAGATCGTCGAACATGTATTCTTGAACACCTTTGAGAGCGGCATTGGCTTTTGGTGTCTCCCATCTCAACAGAACAAATGTTTTGAAGTAAGACAATCATATAGAGTCAGTTCTCCGAGCACATCTTTCGGCATCCTTGAGGCCATTACACATTTTCAGCAAAGGAGAATTTTTAACATATGTGAAATTCTCAACTCTAAGAAAACCAATGTACTCAACTTTGTAATCATGGCTCACAGATTTTATCTCAATATCAACAATTCCAATATCAATAGAAATTATATCCCCTTCTAAAAACTCGGGAATATTCTCAACAATAGAAGACGCTAAAATAACCTTTGTTCCATCCTCTTCATGTACGGACTTGAAGAGACGTTCAATCACAAGAACTTCACCTTCATCAACTTCTTCCTCTTCATTAGGGAAGACATCGCAGCAGGTCGCGAACAACTCACATTCAGCCAATTGCATCCACAAATTATAGATTGAAACCTCCTCGTTAGAGGAGTCAATGGTTGTGCAATGGTGATAGGTTGTTGCGCGGTATCGGTCAGAGTGGTCACAAGGTAAGAACCTCGCCCAGTTGTTTCAACAAGATGTCAATGCAATGTTCCAAATGGTCACGACTGGCAGCGTTCTTTTGTGCGTCCCTCTTTGACGGCATCACAACGAGTATAGATTGGTCACTGATACCAATTGATGCAGCGATAATAAGTGTTGACAAGAACGATAAAATCTTGTTCCATTAATTCAATGTAAAGAAGAAGAAAAAAACCCTAATTTTATTTAACAAAATCAACCAAAACTAAACGTACCCAAGTCCTCTTTATAAAAGACTTAAGCATCTTACGACTAACCAATTAAATAACTTCTCCTTCAACTAGTAAACTCTTTATCTCAAAACTAAAAGAGTCCTAATCAGATTTCTAAGATAACAAATACTAATAATAATCCAAAATAATTAATAACTATATTTCTATCTACAACTAATAAATTATTTATTTCAAAACTAAAGAGTCATAATCAGACTTCTAAGATTACAAATATTAATAATAATCCAAAATAATTGATAACTATATTTCTATCTTTATCTCCAGTATATAAATCAGAACAACTGTGAAATTAGATCTTAGTTGTTAATAATCCATTTTGACTTGTCACCGAGAAATGGTCAACAAATTCATTCTTTAGTCCACACAACCAGGCAACCCCTCAATGAAGTATGTGGCCAGAAATTCACTCAGTGTGGAACTAAAAAAAAAAACAATCAAACCGACAAGCAATTCAATTAAGTAGCAAAATAAATGTTCCGGCTTAACCAATTGTCTCTAGTTCTAGCAAAGTTAAACATAGTCCAAGCATACATTCTGGCTTATAACAATCACCAACACTCCAAAGCAACCAACAACTCCAATATCAATCAGTTCAAGCACTTACCTCTTTGAATCTGACTATATTGAGGTGCTTCAACGATCTGTGGTTCATAATCTCCCTCTGCACATGCTCATCAATCTGTAACTACCAAGATCAAAAAAAGAAGAAGAAAGAACCAATCAAACACAAACAAAGGAAGCACGAACTGTACAGCTGACCTTTTGGCCTCTCTCGATGAACTTAACAGCAAGCAGCTCTTTGGTCCATTTATCTCTGACCAACTTGGCCACCCCGAAGTTCCCTGACCCTATATCTTTCACTATTTCGTATCTCTCCATTAGCCCACCTCACTACTAGCTCCCAAGGCAAAAACCCTCCTCGCTCGTTGACTTTCTGATCTGTTGAGGATTGGTCCGTGTTTCACAAGTTACTGTAGTCGTTTCGAAGCCGAAGGCTAGGGAAGAGAGGAAAAGAAAGCGTGGACGCTGTTTATTATAAGAAAGGCTTTGACCGAAACTTTTTGCAAGGTCCTGACATAACTGTTGGATTGGAGGAGGGACACGTAGTCACGGTTAGATTTCTTAATTAGGACGAAAATGTTACGGGTACCTAGGTACTTGCACCTCTCAGCTCCACCTAGATTTTGTGTCAATTGTTTGATAAGAGTAGTTTAATTGCGCTGTTTCAAAAATTTATCGAGTAAAAGTTAATATTCAAATTAACATTTTATTTTAATAATTTTATGACCAAAATATTTATAAATACTATTAAATTTAAATTTAAAATATCACGAAAAAATATTAAAAATATGAAAGGAGCAGAAGATAAGTATATTTATTTAATTTTTTCAACAAATAATTTAAAATAAACTTATTCTAATATATTTGGTGATACTTTTGTCCAATAAAATTATTTAATCAGTGAAGTGTCCATAAATAAAAAATTGAATCTAAAATATAGTAGTGTGAAAGTCAATAAAACTACAAGATATTACAGTAGACTTTTATACTTTGATAACAATATCTTTTTCTTCTAAAAACTAAAAAGTCAATTACTTTCAGTTTTCTGGTTTAACTCTAATTCAATAAAAAAAAATCCTCACATATAACAACATTCATTGGTGTATTCAGAAACCATTTCTTAATGTGTAAGTAAGAAATTTGAGAATAGTATGTTGAATCTTAAATATATTAGGTGTATTCAAAACTTCCCCAATAATTAGTTAAATAGTGATAACTTATTTCATTTTAAAAATGCATTTATCTAAATTTTGACTTATATAAATATAATAAAATATTAAAAATATTCATTTATAATATTGCTAAAATGGAAACACAGCTTTTAGACACAAAAACAACGTTGTGGGATGAGAAAAGGACAAATGAGGAAAAAGATAGTGTCAACAAAGAAAGAGAGAGAAAAGAAAAGTGCCAAATTTAGGAAAGAGAGAGAGACACGGCGCAGACCGAACCAAAAAAGGTGACGGACGGTAAGATTCGCTACGGAACAAAGAGGCGAGTTCGGTCCACTTCTTTAGTTCTTTAGTTGGAAGTGGGACCGGCTCACTGCGGGGCCCATTTTATTTTTTTGGGAATATTTGCTAATTTAATAGGCTCAAAATCCATTACAACGCTTATCCTAGAGTTCCCACCTCGCACTAAAACGCTTTGTCTTCTTTCCTTCTAATATCTTTTTGACGGGGTTGGATTGGATTCGGAGTGAGACAATTTCTAGATGGTACAAAATGAACATTGATCATGTTGACATATTTTTTCTTAAACATCTATGTATGTTGTTTATCATATTGACATATTTTGTTTGTAAACATTGACATTCATATGAGAGAGAATAGATCTAGGAGAAAAAATAAGAAAAAAACTTGAATCTAGGAGAGGAGAAGCTAATTAACTCTTCGTTGTTGTCTCCGGTGGATGGAGAAGCCGTATCGCCACCTCTGCTCCAAGAGAGCAACATTGTAGGGTTGCATCTAGTCGACGATGACTCCCTTTTTGTCCTAGCCGACGATGACTCCCCTTTCTTCCTTTTGCTATCTTCCGTCGCTGCGGGTGATGATAACTCGCATCTCGTTGACACCCTCAACCTCAGCTTTCTTTGCCCCCACTGAAAATGGTCTTCGTCTTTGGAATTGTTCTACTTTTGAATCTCATAATTCGAGAAGAGATGAGAAAGTGTTTAAAAGATCTTCCAAGAGAAAAAATAAGCACCTCACACATATTTAACAAAAAACTTTCTACATATCAATATTGATATACAAATTATGTCAATATTGACATACTCAGAATACCAATATTAAAAAATAAAACATGCCAATACGATTCTTTCGTACGGTTTGAAATAATTGTTTAGCGTACTCAATCCAACACTCTTATTATCTACTTTGTGTGCATGCTTCTTGCTGGCTGTCCTATCATGATTTTGGAAATTAGCTAGGTTAAAAAAAATTCGATTAGTTTGTCAACCGAAAAGAACAATTTAAGTTGAGAAAAATAAATATGCAACACATCTTATAATGTTTATAAAAAATTTGTGCCATATGTGCATCAATATTTTTTAAATCAATTTTTTTTTCTATTTTCTGATTTGCCAACACCACCTTGTTGGGTCGTTGGCCCGACCAAAACTTTTCTTTTTATATTAATAATAATTATTAAATAAGTTGAACTAAATTTAATTAAGAAAATATGATTTAACAATTAAATATGTTCAAATATTCACTAATTTTGGTATACAATTAAGTTAACCAATTTAGAAAATACGAAGATGATGATATGAATTTTCTTTGGTGATGTATTATAAAAAATTATTAAAAAATAAGTTATCGTAATAAAAATATAATTTTTTTTATCATGATCCAAAAAATGATGCACATGTATCAAGTTGTGAAAGTGGAGATGCTGATTTAAAATAAAATCAAACAAAACGAAAAACTCAATATGTATTTTTTTTCGTTCGTGCGAATTGGATCACCCCAAAAATATCTAACTATAGGGAGTCTGACAAAATTGTGAGTAGTTGAATTGTTCTCTAGTTTTTAGGCAAAAAATGACTATGAATTGGTTTAAGGTAGAGATCCGATCAATTAGACCATTATTTTTAGGGAAAATTAGGCTAAAGTTCCTGTACTTTGGGGAAACTTTGGGGATTCAACCGTTTTAACCCATACTGTTTAAAAACTATTCTTTGTATCCTTACTATGCATAATAACCGAACTTTTTAGTCCCTGAAAATCAACATAAATTTTTTTATGACCATTATACCTTTTTTTTAAATTAAACCAAACCCAAACCAAACTGAAACTCAAATAAACCAAACTAAATCATCTTGAACTCAAGTGATACAAATCTACCACCGGAAACAGTTACAAGCTCCTCCGGCCAGAGCTTCGCCTCCATCAGCCGCCGTCTAAAATTAAACCCAAAATCACCAAGATAAGTGATACACCAAGTGTTCAGACCAGATCATCAAATATGCCTAACAAAGGGTTGCACAGGGATCGATCCTAAATGAAAAAAAGCGAAGCTCTAAAATTAAACCCAAAATTGACAAACTTAAACCCCAACTTCTGGTGATAAGCCGATGGGCTCCTTCTCCTTCAGCCTGGAGAGCCACGTCGAGGGGTTTAAGAGGAGGATAAGTTCATCTTAATGGGATTTGAGATTGTTAAATGTTAATTAGGGAGATGGATTTCATCGACCTTGCACTAATTGGTCGGAAGTAGCAATCGGTTCGAAGCTTGGGAATTAGGGTAACCTCCTCGGAGGAGCTCCGACTGACTTTTGAGACGTGCATGTGTGGGCTCCAGTCTTTATATATCGTGTTGCAGAGAACCATCGTGGAAAAGCTCCAGATGCTGGTGAAGAACCGGTCGGACTTCTGGCTGGTGATCGAGGAGGTCGGGGGGTGCCGGCCCTGGTTCCCTTATTGCGGTGTAGCGACCCATGGGTCCAGGAGCACGCGATAACCGCTCTCCTTAACCTCTCCTTCCACAATGCGAATACAACCTTAATTTCCCACTCCGGCGCTGTGAAAGCCCTAGTCTACGCCCTTCAGACAGGGACGGAGGCCATAAAGCAGAAGGCCATAAGTTTCAATCTTGAAAATGTGTACTCTTCGTCCATAAGTTTCACCGCAAACTTGACCAACTCGATATAGGTTTCCGTCGTGAACAAACGACATGCCTCTATTTCATCGTTCTTTAGCAAGTTGATTAGGGCGGCCATCGGGTACAAATGGTGGTTGGATTAGATTAGGTTGGATTAGATTTTGGATTGGATTAGATTTGGGTTGGATTAGATTTTGGGTTGGATTAGATTTTGAGTTTGGGTTAGTTTTTCAAAAGGGTATAATGGTCATAAAAAATTTATATTGATTTTTAGGGACTAAAAAGTTCGGTTATTATGCATAGTAAGGATCCAAAGAATAGTTTTTAAACAGTAGGAGCTAAAATGATTGAATCCCCAAAGTACAGGGGCTTTAGCCTAATTTTCCCTTATTTTTAAGAATAGAGTACGTTCAAGTCAATTTTTTGTTATTTTTCAAAAATATATTATACTTGACCAACATAATGCATAATGTCATAATATTATCTTATAATCTTTGTATATGATCCATAATTTAAGATAAATGATTATTATGTAAATTTTTCATTATTATAAGTTGGAACATCTTATACAACTAGTAGTATTAGAATTTATTGTGACCAAACAAATCTAATCAAACTAAAGAATACATGAATTTTGACTCATCAACGTGGAAAGGGAATCACGAAGTACTAACCTCTGTAATAGAGAAAAATATCCAAAGTCTTATGGTTTTACACTAGGTAGTCAATAGTGCGTTATAGGTTGGCACCCTTCCTGCTAAGCGCTATTTGTGGTAGCGGCCGTTATAGCGGTCAAATAGTGGCCATAACGGCCGCTATTAGAATTTTTAGATAAAATTCCTTAATTATCCCTGTTTTTTTTCTCTCTTTTATTTTTTTGAGGGCAAAAAACTCAATTTTCACCTCATTAAAATTTCCACCGCAACCCTAATTTTTTTACGGAGTTCTCCTCTTCTCTTTCTCCCTGCCTTTGTTTTTAAGTTCTTTAGTGTTTATGTACCATATTTTAAGTACTTCAGAAGGTGTTTTATGTTCCAATTTTTGAATTTCTTATTCCGTTAAATTTGAAGGGGTTCAAATATCCGACAATATCTCGTTATTGTCAAAAGTTTTATGTGATTAGAAAAAAATGCACAAAAACATGTGTTGTCAATATAAAAAAAAAGTGCGTAAAAAAAGTGTGTGATTAGAAAAAAAATGCACAAAAACTGATCTGGTATGGTTTCTGTCACGTCGGCTCTTCTTCCCCCCGCACAAACGAGGAGGAGAATTGGCCTACCTCCGGGAGTTGCTCTTTGATGTTTTCAAGTAACACGGTTAGGTTGCTGCGGTCTGGCATGGCTAAAATCACTAGTTGGCAATCATATTCAAATATCACCTCGGAAAATCTCATTGAGGTAGTAATACATACATTCATCTGGATGCCAAGAGCTTCTAATAGGGTGGGGTGTTGTGTTTGGGACACCCACTCCCTGAACTACCGTAATGAACTCTCTTGTGTGGTCTCGGATGACAACACCGACTTGGTGTTTGCCCGTGTCTGCTATATCAGCATCTGAATTGATTTTGACCTATCCCGGCTCAGGAATCCATCGCTAGGGGCCTAAACTTGGATGGAGGAGGACTTAGTGTTAGCCGCCTGAAAATTGGTTAAGAACTTTAAAGCTCGTTGTACTTCAACTTTCAAGCTTGGCGTCTCTTCAAGATGAAAGACCAGGGAGTTTCTAAATTTTCATATACCCCAAAGGCATCCCATTCTTTTGCTCTATATGTCCTTGTCGTACTATTCTGAGATAGTAAGCCAATTTTCTATGAAAGAATCATGTTGCAATGTGGACGTGTCAACATCCAATTTAGCCCATTCATGTGTAACTCTCGGACACTTAAGGAAAAGGTGCGAAGTTGATTCAGGTTCAAGGTTGCAAAGCGGACAGGAGGAGTCAACGTCCATCCCTCTCTTAGTTAGGTTGACTCTCACAGGAATGTTATTATCCAACAGTCGCCACATGAAGGATTTGAGCTGAGGAGGGCATTCAAATTTTTTCAAGCAAATGTGTCCCACTTTTCGATTATATTTCGAGATTTGTCTACCCGATGAAAGCCACCAGTTACTCAAGTCCGTGTGATAACCACTTTTGACACTATAGGAACCATCAGCAGAGAATTTCCATCGCAGTACATCGATCGATCTTCTAGGGCTTAGATGTATCGACTTTATGGCAGCAGCCTCATTAGGTTGAAAGATGTCATCAACTAAACGCTCATTCCACGTCCCGGACTCAACCAAAATCAGATCGGCCAACAGATTGGAAGTGATCCATTCCTGGATGGAGGTATGAGGGCCAACCAGAGGGGATACATGGGATCCATGGATCAACTCATATGTTAATTGCTTTGTCATTTCTAATTCGCTACTCAATTCCATCTTCAAGTAACTGGAAACCAGATCTAATGCTTCGCTACGCGTAGCTAGGGGCGTGGCCTTCTGTGAACTGCAGTAGATTATTCCAAGGGTAGTATTTGGCCCTGAAGACTTGGGCCATTAGCGAATTAAGATGAATTAATAGTCGTCATGCTTGTTTCGCTAACATCGCTCAGTTGAAGTTTTGTAGACGACGAAACCATATACCACCATTTGTCTTAGATTGGTTCATACGATCCTAACTACGCCAATGTAATTTTTTCCCCATTTATGCTACCCCAGTAAAAATCTCCAAGCCATTGTTCTATGCGATGGCAAGTCTCTGTAAGTAAAATAAAACAACTCATGATATAAGAGAGAATAGCCTGTAGTACTGACTTTATCAAAACTTTGCGTCTAGCTTTTGACATGTAACGATATTTCCAGACACCCATTTTCCTCTTTATGCTAGTTTAATGCCTTCAAAAATGAGTTTTTTTGATCTGCCGATCATCATGGGAAGACCAAAGTATTTTTTTTCTTAGGAGATTGGAAGACAATCTTCACAGCAAAACAAAGTATAGATCATCTATGTTTGGGATACCAACACTTCTTACTTTTCAAAATTTTGATTGGCCATCATCATCAATATTTTTTTTTGCCCTTTCGCTAGACTTGACAATCAAGATATTTGTGACTTGATGAACTTCACCAATCCAGGATAATAAATCGATAGTGATTGACTAAATGTTGTGCACCCAACAATAGATTTGAATGAACTGATAAGCATTCATGAACCTAGTAATATAAATACTATTGATAATTGGTTGATCGCTAATAGAATGATCAGGTTATTATGATATAACTCTTGCCATTTCTCAACATAAAGTGTTGCATATTTTAAACTACGAATATCTCTATTATTATCATCACAAATATCTAATAATCAGTATGGTACTAACAATCTATATAATAGTCTACTTATATTTTCATTTTTATCAAATCCAATCACACATCGAATTGCTCTACCAAGTATGACATACGTAATTGAGTGCTCAATTTTAATCACTTTTTTCCATCCCTAGATATAATCTAGACCATAATGACCATTATATCGTTATAGCTCAACATAGTTTTGTTATCATCTTATGGTTGGACTATAGAAAATATTTTTTCAATCAGTATGCTGAACTACATATTCAAATTATAGTAGATAAAAAAATAAAAAGTAAATTAAATATAAAGAATGTAAAAAATTTAAAATCTACCTCGTTCGAAAGTTGAAATGATAAAAAGGAGTAACAGGTGAGAAAATGCACTTTAAGATGAAGTTGGAACCATTATATGAAATATAAAGTTAATCTACAACTATAATATTTATAAAAGGGCACGAAAATCTACATGTGATGAAAATAATTTAATGAGTAACAGGTGAGAAAATGCACTTTTATACATTTTTTTTATAATTTTAAAAATTTATTATTTTGTGCATTTTCTCGCATACTTGCTCTTTCAACCGTCACTTTATCAAAAAGAGATGGTATAGAATATGCAAAGCTACTATTTTGATAAAGAGTCAATGTAAAATAACGTTTTGGAGATAATTCATAAAAATAAATCAATTTTCATAGTTATAATTTTTTTTAGACATATGACAAAAAACTATTGGCTCATAATTTAAGTCTATAAACAAGTACAAAGTTTTTGTTACGTTTATTTGAGATGAAATTGGATTCTATGGGGACTTCACATGGGATGTCCTCATATGGAGACTAGCGTCTTGATCGTTGGATTGAACTTAATTTTAAATTTTTGGGATCTGACAGTTTAAAATGCTCAAAGATAATATAGTCTTTTACCAAAACTGTAAAAGGTGGGTAGTTAATGTCTCCCTTAATTGTAGCCCCATTATCAATCCCATTATCATAAATAATTGCTACTTTTGAGAAATTTAAAATTTAAATAATTAATTTGTTACAGAGAATTGATTACTAAAATTTAAAAAATACGGCCACCCTTCAGACTTCTTTCGTCCAACCCATAATAAATAATTTATCCATCGGAACCGATTTTTTTTAATTTTCTTTTCCCGCCACCAAAATCCAGAAAACCAGTAAACTAGTAAATCAGAAAACCAGTAAATCGGTAGTTCAGAAAACTAATAAACCAGTAAATAAATAGACCAATAAACCAATAAAAAAGAATTTAAAACAAGAATTCTTCCAGTTTGGCTCCGAAATTACAAAACGATAAACTAGTAAATCAGAAAACCAGTAAACCAGTAAATCAATAGTTCAGAAAATCAGTAAACCACTAAATTAATAAACTAGTAAACTTATAAATCAATAAACCGTAAACCAATAAATTAGTAATTCAGAAAACTAGTAAATCAATAAATCAGTAAACCAAAATATAAGTAAACCAGTAAACCAATAAAAAAGATAAGTAAACCAATATAAACCAGTTAATCAATAAACTAATAAACCAATAAACTAATAAACCAATATAAACCAGTAAACTAATAAACCAATAAGTAAACCAGTAAACCAAAATCCAGAAAACTAGTCAACTAGTAAATTAGAAAACCAGTAAACCAGTAAATCAATAGTTCAGAAAACCAAAAAACCAGTAAATAAATATACCAGTAAACCAATATAAAAGAATTTAAAACAAGAATTCTTTCAGTTTGGCTCCGAAATTACTAAACAGTAAACCAGTAAAACAATAAACTAGTAAACCAGTAAATCAGAAAACGTAAAAAGAATAGTTTAGTGATTAGAATAATGACAGCTACTAATTAGGGTTTTTTGTGGGAGGTTAATTAATTGGAGAAATAAATTACTAATTAGGTAGGAGGTTACTAATTGCTAATTAGGCGGGAGGTTCCTTCTTAGATTCATGCCATGACTTTACCTTGTTTTGTGTTTGTTTGTTTGTATTTGAATTTTGGTTTTGGTTGTCTGCATTTTGAGTTTTGCTTGGGGACAAGCAATGATTCAAGTGTGGGGGTGTGATGAGTGTCAAAAACACTCATTATTCATACCCTTTTAGCACATCGTTCTTAGTATTTTAGGTTGATTTAGTTGTGTTTTAGTTGTCTTAGTATTAGTTTTCCTTCATTGTGTCTTTATGTTGATTTTATCATTTTTCATTAAGTTTACTTATTTTTAGGAGCCTATTCGAGGAGAAGTGGAGGATGATCAAGCGGACACACAAAGCCAAGGACAAGAAAGAAGTCGCGAAGCCAAGAAATACAATGCACGATCTTCTGGCGTATGCGAGGACTATATGGCGCACGCCAAGTAGCCATTACTCGGACGACCATTTGCGCAGATGACCATTCGTACTCGGAGAAACAAAAACGCGATGGCTGGCGCATGTCAAGTACACATGGCGTACGCTAGACGTGACGGACAGAAGTAAAATAAAGCTGAGTATTGGACAAACAAAATGGTAAAGTGACAAGGGCGGTTTAGAGCTTTGTGAAAGAAGGGGACAAGTTGGTAGAGCACTTTTAGGATATTTTTAGGTTAGATAAGTTATTAGATAAGTTAGATTAGATATTTAGTTTACTATTCTCTTAGTTAGATAGTATATTAGCTATTTTTGGTCTAAAAACAAAGGTGTGGTTCATTTGGTTCATTTGTTCCACCAAAACAAATGTAAATATTTGCTTTCACTTAGAAGAACATAGACTTGAAGAGTTGGAGCTTGGAGACTTGATAAGTTTCCATTCCTTTCTCTCTTTTGTCTATATTGATGTTTATTATGTTTAATACTAGTATGTTTGAGTAGTAGTATGAGTTTGGTGCCTTGTTACCCTTGATGTAGCCACTGTATGAGTTGTGTATGTTCTTGTATGTGTTCTTATCAACGTGCTTAATCCTATTGCTTAGACTTGCTTGATCATCAAGCCTTAGTAGCTTGTCAAAACTTGAGACCGAAAGAAGATAGAATTGATAGATAGGTTGATTCAATGATTAGTACTCTTGCTAGGATAGAAATATCTTTGGTAACCTACTGATTATCCTTGGAGTGGAGCTTATGGTTGGTGTTTAACTTAGTTTAGTTGGTTGGTGGGGTCGAAAGAACATATTCGACCCTCTAAGCTAGGTTAAGTAGCAATTTAGACTCATCGCACACGAAAGTGTGGTTGAGGTTGCCTTTGATTCACTCAGACCACATCACATACACCCGGACCACTCATTATCTTATAGTTATGTTATTGGTTTATGTACCTTGCTCATTATTAGCTTATAAGTTGTTAATATTGTGTTTTATATACAAACCTTGCATATGTTAGTTGTTATAACCTTTATATCCAATCTTTAGAGTTTAGATCACAAGTGTTCATCAACAAACTTCATAATCTAATCCTAGTTAAGTAAGTAAATCTTAGAGTAGGCCTAACAACTCAATCCCTATGGTTCGACAACCTTACTTATTCTTATTGCAATCTGTCCTCTACAAACCTATGCTAACTTGGCGCACGCCAGCTCTACTTGGCGTACGCCAGGTTGTTCATTCATGAGAAAAATCACATGCCAACTGAAGTTGGCATGTGCCATAGTATGAATTTTGTCTAAAGTTAGTGCACGCCAACTATGTCTGGCGCACGCCAGACTAACCAAAAGAACGAACGACCAAACATCCTTTCCTAGGTAGAATCGAGATAGAACAAAACAATAAGTGGAATCGCACATGCGGATGGGTGCATAGATGCCCAGTCAGGAAGTACGGAAGAAAGATAGTCGTCAATTGGCGCCATTGCCAGGGATTAAGATTTAGACTCTCAATTTGGTTTACGAACTCGGATTAGGATTAGTATATTATTAGTATTATATTATATTTTTATTTTTATTTTTATGTTTCTTTTTCACTAAGTGACTTGTCTTGCTCGACAAGTTACGTGAATGTCCTTAACCCGTTCTACCTCTGAGCCTCAGTTGGGAACTGAAGTGGACATTGCACGGTTAGAAAGGTCATTGCGTAGGGAGAGACGTGAGAAAGAAAGAATGGATCAAAGACAAGAAGGCCAAGGGGGCAGAGCACCTAGTCCTCGACCTTCTTTGATGGACCATGGAAGACCAACTTACGAAGGAGCCTTAACTGGAATTTAACGGCTAGCTGTTGAAGCTAATCACTTCAAAATTAAGCCGGCCGTGATTCATATGCTTCAAGCTTTGGGTCAATTCTATGGTTTACCTAACGAAGATCCCAATGAACACCTGGGAAACTTCATGGAATTAGCTAATAATTTTAAGTATCCTGGAGTGTCGGATGATGCCGTTAAGATTAGAATATTTCCATACACGCTAAGGGATAAGGCTAAACTTTGGTATAAACAACTTAAGGGGACTCCAATAACCATATGAGAGCAATTAGCAAACGCTTTCTTAGACAAATATTTTCCCTACTCAAAGACTAACAAACTCATTAAGGAAATAACTAACTTTGAACAATATGAAGGAGAGTCTTTGAGTGAAACTTGGGAGAGATTTAAGGAGCTGCAACAAAAATGTCTGCACCATGGTTTTTCTGAGGAGTCTCTACTTAAGACATTTTATTTTAGCCTTTCTCCATCAACTATGGGAACTGTTGATTCAGCTTCCAATGGAAATTTCCTGAGAAAGGAAAGGGGTGAAACCCACCATATTCTGGAAGAGCTGGCAGTGACCAACAGGATAATCACAAATGAGAGAAAAAGACAATCCGTTAGAGAGTTAAGGGAGGTGACTGAGCATAGTGAGAGAAGAGGAATAATAGACTTAGATGCTTCCTCGTCTTTTCAAGCGCAACTTGACTTGATGGAAAAGTGATTGCGGGATTTCACCATAAACAAGGTTGATGCTGTTGCTTGACAACAACATTGTAAAGCCTGTAGCAACTCTAGCCACGAAATTAGTCTCTACGTGATGATGAATCAACCTATAGAACATGTCAACTTTATTAGTGGTCAAGGACAAGGAGTAAACTGAATAGGAGACGAATTTTGCAAACATTTCTTACGACCAGTGCAGAAATAACCCATATTCCTCCACCTACAATCCTGGTTGGAGAAACCACCCTAACTTCTTGTGGAAAGATAGAAACAACGATGACAGTATGGTGATCGTTCCTAATAAAGGAATGCCACTACGTATCTCGCAACAACGACCACCACCTGATTTTTAACCACGTGGATTCTTGGGAGAAAGAATGATGGTCCTTGAGGAAAGATTTGACAAGGTTAAAAAGTTCATCCAACAAACTGGAGACTCATCCAACAACCAAAGTCAAATCTTGAAGGCATTAGCAGCCCAGGAAGTAAGGTAGAATAACGTAGAATAGTTTCTTAAAGGGTAAGCTACTGCCATGCGTAACATGGAAGTACAACTTGGGGAAATTGCAAAGACAAATGCACATAGAGCATCTGGCTCACTCCCAAGTTATACTGAGACAAACCCTCGCAGCCAGGTTAATGCGATTTCCTTAAGAAGTGGCAAGGAATTAGCCTCTCAAAAAGTCAAAGAGAAGGCTAAGGAGAAAGAAGTAGTGAATCCAAACAAAGATAAGGAGGAAGAAACTCTGAAGGATAAGGACCCGCAAGAAGAAGTTGTAGAGGAGGAAGAAGTTTATGTACCACCACCACCAATAGTACCCATTCTTCTTTATCCTCAGAGGGTAAAGAGAAAGTCTGGAATGGATGAGAAATTTTTCCGTTTCATGGAGAAAATGAAAAATATTCAGCTTAGTGTCTCATTCTTAGAAATGTTAGATCAAGTCCCACACTATGCTAAATTTCTAAAGGAACTCGTCACCAATGAGGAAATAGGAGGATGGAGAGACAATTACCCTTACGGCTAGTTGTAGCTCTCTAATCTCAAAGAATCTTCCAATGAAGCTAAAAGATCCGGGGAGTTTTACAATTTCCTGTTTCATTGGTGAAACCGAGTTTCCAAAATGTTTGTATGATTTAGGCTCAAGTATCAACTTGATGCCTTTGTCTACATTTCAAAAACTAGGTTTGTATGAAGTTAAACCAACTTCTATGCTTCTCCAATTAGCTGACCAAACAATTAAAAAACCATTTGGTATGGTTGAGGATGTCCTAGTTAAGATTAACAAATTCATCTTCCCAGTTGACTTTGTGATTCTGGATTTCTTGGAGGACAAAAACTGTCCACTAATTTATGGCAGACCATTCCTCAATACTGCACATGCATTGGTGGATGTGCATAATGGTAAATTGGTGCTATAAATTAGAGATCAGAAGGTTGAGTTTAACATGATAAATGTTATGCGCCATCCACTTGATGAAGGGATGTGGATGAAAAATGATGTTGTAGATGAGTGTATCCTCGAGTTCTGCAAGGAGAACATCTCTAGGATTGAGGATCAAGATCTAGAGAGGGTCGCAAAGGATCCTGTGGAAGAAGTCGAGGAGAGAATTGATAAGAATGGTCTACTTGAGGAACTCAAAATTCATTTAAGATATCGAACTCCACCCTCGATTGTGAAAGCTCCTTCCTTAGATTTGAAAGAGCTACCATCGTATCTGAGATATGCTTTCTTAATAGATGGAGGGAGATTACCGATAATTATATCAAATAAGCTCACTAAGGAAGAAGAAGAGAAAGTGCTCCTCACAGTTGTGAACAAACGGATTAAAGCCATTGCTTGGCAAATATCCGATATCATGGGTATAAGCTGACGAGGGTGGTTTTTGTGCCAACAAACAAATACCCATTGCAATGATAGTGAAGTAGAGTGTCGAACATCGAGGAACTAGTTTAGACTACCTTTTTGGTTAGATAGCTAGTCTAGGACGAAATTAATGAGAAAGATTTACCTAAATCTAAAGCTACGAATGATTGATCACTTCTGTGAGGGAGATTATGTGGTCTGGTCTGATTGGCGTACGCTAGGTGTGGTTGGCATACGCTAGGTCTCTTGTTTTATCTAGGTTGGCATACGCCAATAGGACTTGGCGCACGCCAGGTCTCGGGCAGAAGCAAAACAGTCTACTGGTTTAACTAACTAAATTGAGATTTAGCAACTTAAAACACAAAAGTGAGTAAGGTACACTTAAAACCAATGTAACCATTTGATTCAGGGGGTTTATTACATATGTGATATGGTCCGAGTGTTTCGAAGGTGACTAATCTACACTTATGCGCTAGATTGGTCTAAATCGATACTAAACTAAGCTTAGAATGGCAAGATGTTCTCTCGACCCCACAAGCCAACTAAACTCAGCCAAGTACCAACTATGCATATCACTCAGTAGACAATCAATTACCAAGGAAGATCTCTCTCTCACAAGGTAACTAATCATCTAGTTAATTCAACCGTTAATCTTATCTCCTCTCGGTCTCAAGAATTAATTGAGTTCATCATCTAAGTGGCCAATCCAGTTTAAGCTTTAACCTAGGTGTTTTACAAAGATTTTATCACAGCCAATTAATCCTAAACCATTGTCAAAGGCTAGAACTAATAGCGATCATAATCTAAGTGATTCCATGATTAAGCATTAAGCTCATTAACTAGAACATATTCCTAGCATTTTTATCCCCTAAACCAGTAGCTACATGCACGATTTTAAGGCATCACACCCACTTAACAACTAAACACACAAATCAACAATAACAAACAACATAATATATACAAAGCAAGACAAGTGAAACATGAACATAAAAGAGTGGGATAGAGAAAGCTCAAGAAGATCAAGCCTAAGCCTCCTCCAAGCTCCCCTCACGTTCCTGCCTCCTTGCAGAGAGTTACATTTCCGTGGCCTCTCCTACCTCTCTACTCTCTACCTCCCTTATCTCCTCCTCTTTTACACAAATGTACACATTATTACATAAGTCCAAAGTCAAAAGTAAATAAAATGGTTTTTAATCTAAATATCCTAACCACTCACAAAAGATGTCCCTCATACATGTTTCTTATCATCTTCAGAGGCCAAAACTCGAGTGTCATGGCCTCCTCCAATGTTTTCCATTAAAATGAGCAAGTGGGTTGGCCAAATTCTATCTCTCTCAGGGGTTGGCGTACACCAATTGCACCTGGCGTATGCCATGTATTTGGTTTTGCTTCATTGGCGTGCGCCAGATGGCATTGGTATGCGCCATTCTTGCGTTTTGGATCTTTTAGACTCAGAATTTGAAGATGCCTATTAGAGACAAAGTTGTAGCCCTGGATGTCTTCTTTCCAATGCCACCAACCTCATCGCATTTGGACGTCGTATGCAACAGTTATCATTATTTGAGTCGTGCGAGGTCTGGCCTGGCGTACGCCAACAACGACGTTGCTCATTTTTTAGGCTTAGATGGCGTGCGCCATGCTCTTACAGATTGCCATTCTTGCCTTTATATGCTCCCTTTTGGCTACGTCTTCGTGCATTCGGTTGAGCATCCTTCATTTTACTTATATAAGCTCCTAAAAACAAGAAAACTCAGTGAAGAACAAAAGACCACACTAAAAGACATAATGCATGATAACACACATTAAGACAATGAAAACACACTAAATCAACTAAGAATAATGATAAACCAACACTAAAACATACATAAATAATGAGTGTTTTTGACACTCATGACACCCCCACACTTGAATCTTTGCTTGTCCCCAAGCAAAACTCAAATGCGAACAACAACAAATCAAAAATCACAAAAAGAACACATAAACACAAAACAAGGTAAAGACTTGGCGAGACTCGATCAAAACTTATCTTCCCTAAAAAACATTAACTTATATTAAAATCTCATCATAAACCCAGTTAGTTCATCAATTCCAAAATACAAAACACTACAAACTAGTAGTCACCTCGACACTCTGTTGTTTAAACAAGTGTTAACTCTACGTAAAAGACACTAGAAGGTTAAACTCTCAAGGATAGTAAAGTGTATCACTCATATAATGTGTATGGTCAACTTCCTATCACTCGCATACAGGTCAATATCTCAAAGCATCCTATGTCCTACTTAGCGCTATCTAAAAGTCGCAATGGTTGTCAATGATCGGGGGGCTTTTTCATCGGGTTATAATGGGGCTGAAGGTCAGGGTGAGGTAAAAATATATGGAAGTGGCTAAACCACCCAATCCGAGGACATGTCACAAATGCAACTAATCACTCGTCTAGTCTAAACATCCTCACAAATGATAAATTAAATACACTCCCCAAGTATCCTAATGAACTAAAACCTAGAAGCACAAGTTATGCCCAAACACATGCCTTATTTGAATTCACATTCTTTTTCACTTCATTTTCTTTCTTTTTCACTTCTTTTTTTTTCTTTTTCTTTTTATTAACAATATTCACAAACTATACATTCTTGGCGTGATTTAGGCAAAGACTCGACTTCTTACTCGGCCATACTAAAACATCCCACAAATATCACCAAAAATAAACCAAGCTACCAACTAAACCCAATACACATGCAAACCTCACGTCCTCGAATCGGATGATCAAAGGTAAGGAAGATGGATAATGTAGATTTTGAATCGGCTTCCTAATCTAAGATCAAGAAAAGGCTCGGCTCAAATGGTGAAAACAACGAATAATTTAGGGATTTTGTCTCTAAAGCTCTAGGCTCGAATATCAAAGAATGCCCCATAATCTCACTAACTTCCACACAACCTAGACTACGATAAGTACTAGTATGATGCCTCGATTAACTAACACTAGTATGCATCTCATGAAAAATAGAGACTGGTGTCTCATCCGTTAGCTCAAATCCTCACAAGGTGCACACTCATCAACCCTTTAGTCTACTCTACATAATGAAACCACTAGTCTAAATAACTGAGTGTGAGGTTTCTACTAATTCCTAGGCTTTGTGTTCAAATTAAATTCCTAACTAAGAGTTTGATAAAATTCTAACACAAGTTGAAAATTTTTGAGGGGGGTTAAAATTTTAAAAAATTCATGCCAAGTCTAAACCTACATACACAAATATAAACATTATACACATAACAAGGAAGATTCCTGAAGGGAACCCTCCCCCACACTTGAACGACACATTGTCCTCAATGTGGTTAAGATACTAATAAACACCTAATTACAAAAAAGAAAATAAATTTGAGACAGTTTTATCTCGATGATCTAGTACGTTAAGAAGCAGCAAGGAGATCGAACCCTGCAGAGCTCAAATCAGAACACTTCCATACCAGATCACCAAAGATACGAATAAATAGATCTCAAAAATACAAAATAAAGATAAGCAAGCAAACGCAAATGTAAATAGATAAATACAATATCATACAAAGTCACAGCTATAAATGAAAGAACAAAATTCAAAAGAAAAATAAAAATACAAGAAAAAGAAACTCCCTTCTAGTCTTTCTGTAATAGTCACCGTAAGATCCTTCATCACCCGCCATTGGAGAAGTCGTTCTGGCCGTAATGTCTATCAGAGGTCGGGGAGGCTCAAGCCCGTGATTTTTGTGGGTGAAAATTTTGAATGTGGGTGAGTTATGGCAAAAAGCGGCGAACTTCTGAATTTATAGATTCAGAATCTGCCCTACTTGGCGTGTGCCAGGTCTTTAGTGGCGTGCACCAGGTCTTCAGTGGCGTGCGCCAAGTCTTCAGCATTGGCAAAATTAGTGTACGCCAACTTTTATAATAACACACACTAAACAATGATGATACAAACATTAAAAATAAAAATAACATACATATGATACAAACTATGCTAATTTTTTTGGCTTTTATTTACGCTGCGTTCCTGGAAAGCTTGAAAACCAGATGCCCCATTCTGATGGGTCACGAGTGCAATTTTGACTTTCACAGATCACACAACTCACGAATGGCATACCATGATGAACTACCTCTCCTAGCGGCTTATTCAGCATTAAGCTTAACAGGGTCACCACGTAGTAACACGGTATGCACATTTTGTGAGTTAGTGCAATTCTTGTTGCAGTCACCCTTGTTTTCGAATATCTCCCTCTATACAAATTGTTGAGCACAACAATCATATAGGAGCAACTTCTTATCCCCCATCAATCGTGAAAATGCAGACATGTGCCAATCAACTAAAGAGTCAATAGTACTGATGTTTATCGTGAGATTGAGAGGTGTTTTATCCTCACCCAAAACTAACAGTCCCAACCAAGAGTGGGTGGTTGTAAAATATTATAGCAAGGTGTTTTTCCACTTAACAAATCCAAAATTAAAGGTTTAGCAAACCTTCTTGGATCTTGAAGTCGATGGTGAATATTATAGCAGATTACACTAGACTCTTCTGTAGACATGGCTTCTTCTTTTTGCTCTAAATCTTCAATATTCGCCAAATCCTTGGTTGAGCTACAGTGATGCAAAAAACAATTAGCACTAGTCATAGGTTTGTCAACCTCCATTTTTATGCTTTTTAAAAACTCTATCTCTTCTTTTTCTTCCTTCTTATCCTCATTCTTTTCATCCTCTTATGGAAGTGCATTGGTATAAATAAGTGATCTCATTAGGGTCTCTTGGTACCAGTCCTCTGTTTCAAAATCCCAAAGATGACCCTTATTTTCAACACTGTATAGATCTTCAATGAATGACATTGGATTGATGTATGATGGTGGAGGAACATATGATTGTTCCTCCACTCTCAACTCTATTTGCTCATTGTCATCATCCACTTGTACTTCAATGTCTTCTTCTAAATGATGGACTAACTCAGATGGTTGAATAGAGAAGGCATCTTTTGCATATGCATTGGAGCAAATTTCATCTGAGTGAGCTTGCAATCTCTCAAAAGTTTGAGTTAATGCAGACAACTCCTCAAAATTTTTAAGCACTACTTCAACATTTTCCATAATCTTCTCCATCCTTACTTCTAACGAGTCCACTCTATCATCAAGGGGATCAGACCTAAAGGGTTGTACTTCTTCTTTGCATCTTGAAGAATAAGGATTTCTACTCCATGTTGGAATACTAATGGTGTCATGTTGCCCCTCGCTGTTAAGCACAAAATTTTCATGATCTGAGGAGGCTCCATGGGGTGTGTCGAACCAATATTCTTCACATTTATTTTTGTTATATCCTAACCACCCGCACCACTTGCAAATCCAAAGCTGAGCGTTGTTGAGATTGAGTTTCCTTTGATTTTCTTTCACCAAGTTATGTATATCCTCAACTTCATCGTCACAAAATGAACTTTGAATTCCATTATACCAATGGTACCCAAAGGAATTCATCTCTACAACCTCAACAAAAACTAAAACTAATAAAAAACAAAAATGTCCTAATCCCAATTTACTAACTTACTCAAATGTCCTTTGCCTAGTTTCCCGACAATGGAGTCAATTGACGAGGGTGGTTTTTGTGCCAATAAACAAACACCCGTTGCAATGATAGTGAAGTAGAGTGTCGAACCATGAGGAACTAGTTTAGACTACCTTTTTGGTTAGCTAGCTAGTCTAGGACGAAATTAATAAGAAAGATCTACCTAAATCTAAAGCTACGAATGATTGATCACTTCCGTGAGGGAGATTATGTGGTCTGGGTCTAATTGGCGTATGCCAGGTGTGGCTGGCGTACGCCAGGTCTCTTGTTTTATCTAGGTTGGCGTACGCCAATAGGACTTGGCGCATGCCAGGTCTTGGGCAGAAGCAAAACTGTCTATTGGTTTAACTAACTAAATTGAGATTTAGCAACTTAAAACACAAAAGTGAGTAAGGTACACTTAAAACCAATGTAACCATTTGATTCAGGGGGTTATTACGTATGTGATATGGTCCGAGTGTTTCGAAGGCGACCAATCTACACTTTCGCATTAGATTGGTCTAAATCGATACTTAACTAAGCTTAGAATGGTAAGATGTTCTCTCGACCCCAAAAGCCAACTAAACTCAGCTAAGCACCAACTATGCATATCACTCAGTGGACAATCAATTACCAAGGAAGATCTCTCTCTCACAAGGTAACTAATCATCTAGTTAATTCGTCCATTAATCCTATCTCCTCTCGGTCTCAAGAATTAACTGAGTTCATCATCTAAGTGGCCAATCCAGATTAAGCTTTAACCTAGGTGTTTCACAAAGATTTTATCACAGCCAATTAATCCTAAACCATTGTCAAAGGCTAGAACTAATAGTGATCATAATCTAAGTGATTCCATGATTAAGCATTAAGCTCATTAACTAGAACATATTCCTTAGCATTTTTATCCCCTAAACCAGTAGCTACATGCACGATTTCAAGGCATCACACCCACTTAACAATTAAACACACAAATCAACAATAACTAACAACATTATATATACAAAGCAAGACAAGTGAAACATGAACATAACAGAGAGGGATAGAGAAAGCTCAAGAAGATTAAGCCTAAGCCTCTTCCAAGCTCCCCTCATGTTCCTGCCTCCTTGCAGAGAATTACATTTTTGTGGCCTCTCATGCCTCTCTACTCTCTGCCTCCTTTATCTCCTCCTCTTTTACACAAATGTACACATTATTACATAAGTCCAAAGTCAAAAGCAAATAAAATGGTTTTTAATCTAAATATCCTAACCATTCACAAAAGATGTCCCCCATACATGTTTCTTATCATCTTCAGAGGCCAAAACTCGAGTGTCATGGCCCCCTCCAATGTTTGCTATTCAAATGAGCAAGTGGGTTGGCCAAATTCTGTCTCTATCAGGGGTTGGTGTATGCCAATTGCACCTGGCGTACGCCATGTATTTGGTTTTGCTTCATTGGCGTGCGCCAGACGGTATTGGCGTGCACTATTATTGCATTTTGGACCTTTTAGACTCAGAATTTGAAGATGCCTATTAGAGACAAAGTTGTAGCCCTGTATGTATTCTTTCTATCGCTACTAACCTCATTGCAGTTGGACGTCGTATGCAAAAGTTATCATTATTTGAGTCATGCGAGGTCTGGGCTAGCATACGCGAGCAACGACATTGCTCATTTTTTAGGCTTAGATGGCATGCGCCATTCTTCATTGGCATGCGCTATGCTCTTACAGATTGCCATTCTTGCCTTTGTATGCTCCCTTTTAGCCACGTCTTCGTGCATTCGGTTGAGCATCCTCCATTTTACTCATATAAGCTCCTAAAAACAAGAAAACTCAGTGAAGAACAAAAGACCACACTAAAAGACATAATGCATGATAACACACATTAAGACAATGAAAACACACTAAATTGACTAAGAACAATGATAAACCAACACTAAAACATACATAAATAATGAGTGTTTTTGACACTCATCATAAGCCCACAAATTATGATGTACCACATTCACATGGAGGATGGAGCGAGGCCGAGAGTTGACCGACAAAGGAGACTAAATCCTAATATGAAGGAGGTTGTAAAGATGGAAGTGATTAAACTCCTTGAAGCCAGAATCATTTATCCTATTTCGGATAGCGAGTGGGTTAGCCCTATACATTGCGTTCCCAAAAAAGGAGGAATGATAGTTGTGATAAACGAAGTAAGGGAACTCATTCTGATGAGAACTGTAACCAGCTAGAGAGTGTGCATTGATTATTGAAAATTAAATGACGCTACACGTAAAGATCACTTTCTACTCCTATTTATTGATCAAATGTTAGAAAGGATAGCGGGGTATTCTTATTATTGCTTTTTGGACAGTTACTCTGGGTACAACCAAATTACAATATACCCCAGAGATCAAGAAAAGACGTATTTCACCTATCCCTTTGAGATTTTTGTATATCGCAAAATGCCTTTTGGATTATGTTGTATCCCAGCAATGTTTCAACGTTGCATGGAGTCTATCTTTTGGGAGATGAATGAGAAGATTATGGAAATCTTCATGGATGACTTCTCTATATTTAGAGACTCATTTGATCAATGTCTTGACAACCTAGATGAAGTATTGAAGAGATGTGAGGAAAAGAATCTTGTGCTCAATTAAAAAAGTGCCATTTTATGATAGACGAAGGAATAGTTATTGGGCACAAGATTTCTAGAGCTGGTATGAAAGTAGATAGAGCTAAAACTAAAGCGATAGAGAAAATAGATGCACCAACCACCATTAAAGGAGTTAGAGCATTTCTGGGTCATGCCAGATTTTACAGAAGATTTATCAAGAACTTCTCTCTAATCGCAAAGCCTCTAACAAATTTACTGGTTAAGGATGTGTCCTTTAACTTCGATGAGCACTACCTTAAGGCATTTGATGCTCTCAAGAAAGCTCTTATCATAGCTCCAGTGATTTCATCACCAGACTAGAAACTTCCATTCAAAATGATGTGTGATGCGAGTGATCTAGCTTTGGGTTGTGTGCTTAGACAGAAGAAAGAGGGAAAGCTCCATGTCATCTACTATGCTAGTAGAGTATTGGCAGGAGCTCAACTCAATTATACAACCACAGAGAAAGAAATGCTTGTAGTTGTCTACGCATATGACAAATTCAGACCATACTTGCTTGGTTTGAAAGTTATAATTTACACTAATCATGCAGCTTTGAGATATCTTTTCTCAAAGCAAGATGCGAAACTTTGCTTGATGTACTGGATTTTGTTACTTCAAGAATTTGACTTGTCCACTAAGGACAAGAAAGGAGCGGAAAATATAGTCGTTGATCATCTATCTAGACTAGAGAAAAGTGATGGGATGGAGATTGAAGGGATTATACAAGAAGAGTTTCCGGATCAGACTCTAATGACAATAAGTAGAGTAAAAGCTCCTTGGTATACTGATTATGCCAACTTTTTAGTTGGAGGTATTATTCCGACAGATCTGAGTTACTCCCAGAGAAAGAAATTGATGCGGGATATTCAGATGTATGTCTGGGATGATCCATACCTTTTTAAGAAGTGCAATGATGGAGTTCTTAGGCATTGCATTGCTAGTTGGGAAGTAGAGAATATCTTAGAGCAATGCCATAACGCACCTTACTCAGGTCATTATGGAGCTACGAGAACCGCGTCTTAAATCTTCGAGTGCAGGTTTTATTGGCCTTTCTTCTTTAAGGATGCACATAGTTACGTCAAGCTGTGTTACCGCTGCCAAAGAACAGGAAATATCTCAAAGATGAATGAGATGCTGTTATCTGAAATTTTAGAAACAGAGCTCTTTGACGTTTGGGGATTGGACTTCATGGGTCCTTTCCCAACATCATATGGCAACAAATATATCTTGGTAGGAGTAGACTATATTTCAAAGTGGGTAGAAGCTTTGGCGTCTCTGACAAATGATGCTAGGGTAGTTATCCGATTTCTTAAAAAATTCTTCTCAAGATTTGGAGTGCCGCTAGCAATAATCAGTGATGGTGGATCACACTTCTGCAACAAGTAATTTAAAGTCCTACTTAAGAGATATGGGGTGACGTACAAGGTGGCAACCCCTTATCATCCACAAACTAGTGGACAAGTTGAGCTATCAAACCGAGAGCTTAAGAAAATCTTGAAAAAGATGGTCGGAATAGCAAGGAAGGATTAGTCGAATAAGCTAGACGATGCCTTATGGGCTTATCGCACGGCATTTAGGACACCTATAGGATTGTCGCCGTATAGACTTATTTATGGCAAAGCGTGCCATCTTCCAATAGAGCTTGAGCATCGTGCATTTTAGGCCATTAAGACCCTTAATTACGATTACAAAAAGACTGGAGAACGCAGAATTCTCCAACTTGAGGAGTTGGATGAAATATGGGACTTGGCATTCGAGAGATCAAGGCTTTACAAAGAAAGGACCAAGAGAAGACATGATGTCCTTATCATCAAGAAAGATTTTAAGGAGAGGCAGCATGTTCTTCTCTATAATTCCCGACTAAGACTCTTCCCAGGGAAGCTCAAATCCAAGTGGAGCAGCCTGTATCTTATTGTTAAAGTATTTTCTTTTGGAGCACTTGATTTGAAAAATAGTGACAGGATAGTCTTTAGAGTCAATGACTAATGTTGCAAAATCTACATTGGAGGGGGCGACATTAATCGAGATGCAGAGGTGCAATCGATTTATGTGCCATCCAATGCGTAAATAAAGAAAGGCTCTTTTACCGACAGAGAATAAAGAACAGGATGTTTTGCGCTAAGTATTTTATTTTAGTCAATGTCTTAGTGTCTAGGAAGATCCTGATTAATATTTGTCTCATCATTCTTCGTCGAGCACAAGAGACCTTGAGAATTGAGAGACGTGAAGAAATTAGAAATATAGTTGCAAGAATTGCATGACGATGAAGAATTGCATGTATTCACCCTTTTGTGTCCAAGGTGCGGAAAATTAGAGCACAACGGAGACTGTAGCAAAAATAGTACTAACTCACAAAATGAGCATACTATACTACTACGTTGTGATCCTATTAGGCTTAAAGCCGAAAAGGTTGCACGAAGAGGTAGTTTGGCATGGTATGCCATTCGTGAATTATGTGAATTGCAAAAGTCGAAGTTTGCATCTTTGACCCATTTAGATGGGGCGTCTAATTTTCAAGCTTTTCAGGAATGCAGCATACATAAAAGCCAAAAAAACTAGATTAGTATGTTTATTTCTTATATTAGATAGATTAGTTAGAGTGATTTTAGTTTAAGTATGTAGTTTTTGAGTAGTGTACAGATATGGCGCGCACCAAAGTATATGGCGAATGCTATGTCTTTCATGTTTAAGAAACCTGGCGCACGCCAATGAGGTTGGCGTATGCCATATATCGCGGAAAGGAGGAAGCTGGCGCACGCCAATGGACCTGGCATATGCCAGATTTGGACAGAATCGGCTATAAAACTCCCAAGTAGATCAGTTTCTTCACAAAGTTTCAAATTCCAAAAATTCCCGCCTTCTAAAACTTCCAAATTCCACAAGCCCAACTCTCCCAATACATTTACCCGCACTTTCCAAGGTCCAAAACAAAGTTTGCAATGGCAGATGCTACAGGATCTAGCCGGATTTCACATGGAGACAGGAGGAAGGGAGCAAGAAACCCTTCGCCTTCTCCACCTGGATCACCACCACCAGACATCCATGGATGCTACAACGCTCCCTTTACAATCTTTCATGATTGGGAGGGAGAGAGTGTTCGTAATCATCCCAGACGAGAGGGTCTGCTCTTATCCTTAAGTTTTCTGCTGCTTTTCTAAACGACAGGCCGTCTGTCTGGACGATATGGCGTACGCCAAAAATTCCTAGCGTGCACCAGGTTTTACATTTATGAAGAGTTGGAGTACGCCAACTCTTTTGGCATGAGAGTTTTTGCCTCGGATGGCCAAAGTTGGCGTACGCTACCTATTTCTGGCATGCGCCAACACATCAGTTTTTCTAGCAGAGTTGCACAAATGAGTAAGTAAGGGAAAATTGTCTCACAAGAACCGAGTTCAAAGCTTCAACTTGGTTTTGTAACTTGTCTAAGATCAATTTATGAAGTGGTTTGATGGAAACTCTTGTTCTAAGTTGGTTTACTAATCTAACAAATTATGAATTTAGTTACTTGAAGATTTGGTTTTCAAAACAGATTCTTAACAACTTATATTGCACAACTGAGCAAAGTAAACTTAAAATCACAATAATCAGCGAATTCAGAAGGTTTACTAAGTACATAACATGGTCCTAGTGTTTCGAAATCAACCAAACTACACTCTCGTGCTAGAAAGGCCTAAATTGCTTCTTTACCATGCTTAGAATGATAAGATGTTCTCTCGACCCCAAAAACCAACTAAGCACAGCAAAGAACCAACTATATGCATCACTTTAAAGACAATAAATCACTGATTAAGAGTATTAGCAACTCGAACCAGCAACTTATCTAACTAACCTTTCCATTTAAACTATCTCCTCTCGGTTTCAAGTTTAAACTAACTTCTAACCTTGGTGATCAAGCAAGTTTAGCATAGCATTAAGTTCGTTAGTTTGACATGTTCATCATGTTTTTAACCCTCTAAACCGTGACTAAGTAGTGGCCTTAAGCCACCAAACTCAAAGATCAACTACTCACACATGCTTGCAAAGAACAATATAATAAAAAACATGAACATACTTAGCATTATTTAACAAAACGAAGAGTACAAGAGAAGAAAGCTTTACAAGGTGATCCTCAGCTTTCTTCCTCATGTTCTTCACAGAAAGGATGGCCAAAATTCGTGCTGCACACTCTCTCTCTCACTCTTGTCTTTTCTACACTAATGCACTTAATTCACATCAAACAAAAGTCAAAAGTTAAAACAAATATAAACTAACATAATATCCTAACTACTATCCACCACTCCTCCATACTGGTCTGCCAAGGTCACAAGAAGCCCAAAATCCCGAGTGTATGGCCTCCTCCAATGTTTTCCACTCAAAGAGGCAAGTGGCTGGCAGTGTCACTATCTGGTCTGGCGTACGCTAACTGTGCCTGGCGTACGCCAGGTCTTCAGATGATTGGTCGTTTGCAATCCATCGTTCTTGCTCATGGTCGTTCGCGTGTGGTCCTTCTCTGGCGTACGCCAACTTCCTCTAGCGTGCGCCAGATCCTCAGCGTTGCTCTTCTCGCTTTCGCATCTTTCCTTTCATCCATGCATCCGCTCGTCTAGCATCCGCATGCATCCGCTCATCTAGCTCGGTCATCATCCATTTCCTCGAATTAGCTCCTAAAACTATAAAACATAATGAGAAATAAAATACACAACTAAAAACATGAAATAAAGAAAACTAAGACAAAGATAACAAAAACTAAAATAAAACAACCTAAAACACTAAGAACAAACTATAAAATGGACATAAGTAATGAGTGTTTTAAGCACTCATCACACCCCCACACTTGAATCTTTGCTTGTCCCCAAGCAAGACTCAAATGCGAACAACAACTAAACAAAAATCACAAAAACACACACAAACACAACACGAGGTAAAGACTTGGCAAGACTCGATCCAAACTTAACTTCCCTAAAAAACATCAACTTATATCAAAATCTCATCATAAACCTAGTTAAGTCATTAACTACAAAATACAAAACAGTACGAACTAGTAAACGCCTCGACACTCTATTATTTAAGAAAGTGTTAACTCTATGTAAAAGATACTAGAAGGTTAAACTCTCAAGGATAGTAAAGTGTATCACTCATATAATGTGTATGGTCAACTTCCTATCACTCGCATACAGGTCAATATCTCAAAGCATCCTACGTCCTACTCAGCGCTATCTAAAAGTCGTAATAGCTGTCAATGATCGGGGGGGGCTTTTTCATTGGGTTATATTAGGGCTGAAGGTCAGGGTGAGGTAAAAATATATGGAAAGTGGCTAAACCACCCAATCCGAGGACTTAATACATGAACTAAGCAGTCATTCGTCTAATCTAAAACATCCTCACTAAGTATAATAAATGTACACTCCCCAATATCCCAATATACTAAGACCTAGAAGCTCAAGTTTTGCCTAAACTTATGCTTATTCAACTTCACATTCTTTTTCTTTTCTTTTTCTTTCTTTTTCTTTTCTTCTTCTTTCTTTTTCTTTCTTTTTCTTTTCTTTTTCTTTTTTTAACACATTATAACTCATGCACGTGTCTAGGCAAAACTTAGCTTCTCAACATGGTCACCAACTATAAAAATAACATCCCAACATATACCCTAATTGGTTTCAGATACCGACTACTCATAATACAAACATTTCCAACAAGTGCAAACTATAAGTCCTCGAATCGGATGATCAAAGGTAGGGAAGATGGTGGATAATAGGCTTAAAGTTGGCTTCCTCATCTAAGATCAATAAAAAGGCTCGACTCAAATGGTTTTACACAAACGGTAATAAAGGATTTTGGCTCTAAGGCTCTAGGCTCAAATATCAAAGAATGCCCTGTCTACTCACAACTTCCACGCAACCTAGACCACGATAAGTACTAGTAGGATGCCTCAATTAATTAACACAAGTATGCACCTCATGAAAAATAGAGACTGGTGTCTCTTCCGTCGGCTCAAATCCTCACAAGGTACACTCAAAAACTCTCTAGTCTAGTCTACATAGTGAAACTACCTTCCTAAACAACAGAGTGTGAGGTTTCTACCAATTCCTAGGCTTTGTGCTCGAATTAAATCCCTAACTAAGGATTTGATAAAATTCTAACATAAGTTGAAAATTTTTGAGGGGGGTCAAATTTATGAAAAATTCATGCCAAGTCTAAACCTACACATCCTAGACAATCTAAACGACCTAAAAAGAAAGATTCCTTCATGGAAGGAACCCTCCCCCATACTTGAATGACACATGGTCCTCAAGGTGTCTAATACACGCAATCAAAAACACAAATATCACACAAGTATAAAAAGAACAAACATGCAAGTAAGCTAAAACAAAGATAAGTAAACAAACACACATAATGAAATCTAAAACACAAAAGAGCAAATAAAATAAAATAAATAAAAAGACTAAGGAAGTAGGAGCTCCCTGTCAATCCCGTGCTGGAGGTTGCGGTGGAGACTGTGGTGGAAATATGAATCCAGTACCAAAGTTTTCGGCCCATTATCGCATCCATGCCGCTTGCTCCCTCTGTTGCTCCATAAATGCTCGCTGCTTAGTGTAGAACGCGTGTTGCTCCTCTATCTACACTCTCTGGTGCTCCTCAATCCAAGCAATCGATGACATCACATGCTGAAGCTGGACGCCATATCCCTGAAGCTGGTCTCCATAGCCCTGCAGCTACAACTGCATCGCAGCAAACTGGTCATGAAGATCTACCTGCGGGCGTGGAGACTAATAGCTGGGTCCAGCCTCGTCATGATGCTCTTCCTCCTCCTGCTCTAACTCCTGACGGTCAGGTGCTTGTGTCGGTGGTGGAAGGCCTAATCTGGTAAGGGTAGCTAAGACCGCCTGACGCTCCTCCCACGGCTTGTACCGCACTATCTCCTTGCTATTTCTTATCATCGTCTTCTTGATCAGCTTGCTGTAGTTGAGCTTTTCGATGTCAAGATCTACCGGCTCTACATATGACCCTGTATACTCTGAAAATCTCACAGGAAAATGGTGACGTGCAATGCGAGAAATGATATGACCTAGGTAAAGATGCCTAGGTTCCCTATCGCTAATCGAACGTGCAAAGCAGTCAACCACCATAGCATAAGTGCTAAACCTAACATCGTGGCGAAGGCAATCGATGGCATGTAGTTGAGATCAGAACACTTTATACTCTTCCTATTGATCACAGAAGGTCAGAGTCATAAAGCGATGGAGGATACCTAAGTATGGTTCTCTAATCAGCGCATTAGGTGCCCTCCCTGACTCATATCGAGCGAAACCAGTAATCTCATGCCAAGCCTGATGCGCTAAACTAGATGGGCGAAAATCTAAAGCTCCACCACCACTTGTTAGTTTAAACAGGTCAACGAATTCATCTTCATCCATCTCAAGATCAGTGTCAAAAACTCGTGCAGTAAATGAACGCCTATTTGCCTGAACCTGTAGAGTGCAGTAGAACTCCATCGCTAACTTCTTTCTAGCCAAAATTGTTCTATCCTTAAAGTACCCCATCCCATCTTATCAAAAGCCTCATCCAACTCATCCGCTACCCCTAAAATTCTCATCTCATCCCAATTAATCTTAAAATGACTAACAGTAGTGAGTTGAGAAAATCTTTGGTACCTCTCTCCCTCCCAATCGTTGAAGATTGCAAAGGGAGCGTTGTAGCGGTGGCGGATGTCTCTAGGTCGATCTGATGAAGAATCTAACCCTGATGGTGTAGGAGTCCGCACGCGCTTCCCTGTATTCCTCTTGCTTACCCAGCTAGATCCATCAGCTCCTAACATCGTAGATCGTGTTTTGGGAGTTGGGTAATGTTGGCAATGTATTCGGGATGCTTGGGCAAGAGTAGATCTAGGTTTCAAATTTTGCTAATTCTGGTGGATGGTGAATTGTGACCAAAATCGGCCACTGCCAAACTTATACCCCCTTTCTGACCTACCTAGCGTACGCCAGATTTTTGTTTTCTCATTTCTGGCGCACGCCACCTTTTCCTGGCATGCGCCAGGTCTTCTTTTCGTGCATAATTGGCGTGCGCCTATTATTTCTGGCGTACGCCAGTCAGTGAATATTTGGTGAAAATAGCTTTTGCCATTTATATTCTACCTAAACCAACTAACTAACAAACACTTAAACTACAAATTGTGATAACAACACACAAATGTACATCTAAACTAATTTTTTGTGTTTTTCTATTTTTTAATTTTTTTTGGCTTTTATGTACGCTGCGTTCCTAGAAAGCTTGAAAACCAGACGCCCCATTCTGATGGGTCATTCCTTTGATGGATTGTCAATTATCGTGACCTTTTCAGCACGAAGCCTAACAAGGTCACGACATATTAGCACAGTCGCTCGATTGGCGTATAGTACTATCTCTGATGCAATCACCGTCAAAGGTGCAACTTCGATATCCGCCACTCACACAACTCCTTAATTGCATACCAAGACAAACTTCCTGGTCTCGCAACCCTTTCAGCATGAAGCTTAACGGGGTCTTGACGCAACAAGACAGTTCTCTCAGTTTGTGATATTGTAGTATGCTTGCTGCAAACACCGTCATGCTCTAACTTCCCACAATTATGACAAAACCCAAATCTCGCCATCCTTCGTCTATATGCATACTTCGATGTTCCTCTCGAATGTTTCTTTGAATTCTCTCTGCATCTCTCGAGTCTCAACATTTCTTTTGCTTGCTTCAGAATGACGAGACAAATGTCCATTGGGATTTTCTTTAAGATTAGTAATCTAAGCAACAATATATACTTAACACAAAATATCCTGTTCTTTATCCTCTAACAGGTAAAAGAGAAACACTTTTCTTACTGATCCATCTCTTGTTGTTTCAAGAGACACACCTCACAATCGGAGTACCATGATGTACTAGTTCCTTTCCTTGCGACTCTCTTTGCGTTACGCCTAGTGGAGCCACCATTTAATTCCACGATTCTCACTTTTGGCAAGGGGTGACTAGCATGTCATAAGTCAAGATGCTCAATTCTCAAAATTTCTTTTGCCGTACGGAGAATAACTAGGCAAATTTTTAGTGGAAGCTTATTTTTCACTAGGAAACTTACTAGTAAAATGTACTTTGAGCAAAACATTTCTTCCTCTCTTGTAATTCTGCACATAAAAGAAAATAATATAATCCCTATTAGTGAAATAATAGAAGTAAATACTAATAAAATTAAAAATGAACCTAAAAAAAACTAAACATGCTAATTTAGAGTCGTCAGCTTGACTACTGTCGTGTTTATGCATTATTCAACATATTAACCAATTGCACTTCTGCAATTTGGTTAATGATGTCTCCTCCTATGTAGATTTTGCATCTTTGGCCATTAACTCTGAATACCTCCCCCTTGGTACTTTGTAAATCAAGTGCCCCAAAAGAGAACACTTTCATAATCGTATAAGGTCCGCTCCATTTAGATTTGAGCTTCCCAGGGAAGAGTTTAAATCTAGAGTTAAAAAGAAGAACATGTTGACCCTCTTTAAAATCTTTTTTGATAATATGGGCATCATGTCTTTTTTTTGTCTTTTCCTTGTAGAGTCTTGAGCTTTCGAATGCAAGATCTCGAATTTCTTCCAACTCATAGAGTTGGAGAATTCTTCGTTCTCCTACCTTTTTGTAATCGTAGTTAAGGGTCTTGATGGCCCAGAATGCACGATGCTCAAGTTCCACAGGAAGATGACATGCCTTGCCATAAACTAGCCTGTAGGGCGACATTCCTATTGGAGTTCTGAATGCCATTCAATATGCCCATAAGGCATCATCGAGCTTATTCGACCAATCTTTCCTCATCGATCGAACCATTTTTTCCAAAATCTTTTTGAGCTCTCGATTCGAAAGCTCGACTTGTCCGTTTGTTTGGGGATGATAAGGTGTTGCCACCTTATGAGTTACCCCATATGTTTTAAGTAGGACATTGAATGGTTTATTGCAGAAATGTGATCCACCATCACTAATTATTGCTCGTGGTACTCCAAATCTCGAGAAGAGTTTTTTCAGAAATAGGATAACAACTCTAGCATCATTTATAGGTGACACCAAGGCTTCTACCCACTTTGAAACGTAATCAACTCCAACCAAGATGTATTTGTTGCCATTCGATATGGGAAAAGGTCCCATAAAGTCCAACTCCCACACATCAAAGAGCTCAACCTCTAAAATACCAGATAATGGCATCTCGTTTCTTTTATATATGTTACCCGTTCTCTAGCAGCGATCACATTGTTTCACATAGGTACGTACGTCTCTAAATATGAAAGGCAAATAGAATCCACACTCAAATATCCTTGTTGTAGTCCTTGTTGCTCCATAATGACCTGAGTAAGTAGTGTTGTGACATTGCTCTAAAACATTAGCTATTTCCTAATCAGCAATGCACCGTCGAAGCATTCCATCATTACATCTCTTAAAGAGATATGGATCATCCCAAACAAACAATTTAGCATCCCTTAGGAATTGCTTCCTTTGAGGATAACTTAGGCCTGCTGGAATAACTTCTCCAACTAAAAAGTTGGCAAAATCTGCATACCAGGGGGCTTCCACTCTACTCATCGTCATCAGAGTTTCATCAGGAAACGCTTCCTGTATCTTACCATTTTTCTCCATCCCGTCACTTTTCTCTAAATGAGAGAGATGATCTGTGACAACATTTTTAGGTCCTTTCTTATCTTTGATTGACAAATCAAATTCTTGAAGTAACAGAATCCAGCGCATTAAGCAAGGTTTTGCATCTTGCTTTGAAAATAAATACTTCAAAGCTACATGGTCTGTATAGACTATAATTTTTGAACCCAGCAAGTATGCTTTGAATTTGTCACAAGCATAGACGACTGCAAGTAACTCTTTCTCTGTGGTTGTATAATTTAGTTGAGCCCCTGCCAGCACTCTGCTTGTGTAGTAGATGACATGGACCTTCCCTTCTTTCTTTTGTCCAAGTACGCAACCCAAAGCTAAGTCACTTGCATCATAAATTAGCTCAAATGGAAGTTTCCAATCCGGCGATGAAATAACCGGAGCTGTTACTAAAGCTTTCTTTAAGGCATCAAATGCCTTCTGACATTCCTCGTCAAAGTTGAAGGACACGTCCTTAACTAACAAATTTGTTAGAGGCTTGGCAATTAGAGAGAAGTTCTTGATGAATCTTCTATAAAAGCCTGCATGACCCAGAAAGGCTCTAATTCCTTTAACTGTGGTTGGTGCAATCATCTTCTCTATCGCGTCCATCTTACCTCTATCCACTTCCATTCCAACTTTAGAAATCTTGTGTCCAAGAACTATTCCTTCGTCTACCATAAAATGGCACTTTTCTCAGTTGAGCACAAGATTCTTTTCCTCACATCTTTCCAGTACCTTATCAAGATTTTCCAGACAATGATCAAATAAATTTCCAAATACAGAGAAGTCATAAAAATTTCCATAATCTTCTCGTTCATCTCCCAAAAGATGGACTCCATACAACGTTGGAATGTTGCTGGTGTATAACTTAATCCAAAAGGCATTCTGCGATAAGCAAAAATACCAAAAGGACAGGTGAAAGATGTCTTCTCCTGATCTCTGGGATATATCGCTATTTGGTTGTACCCTGAGTACCCATCCAAAAAGCAATAGTAAGAATACCCCGTTATTCTTTCTAACATTTGATCAATGAATGACAAAGGGAAGTGATCCTTCCGTGTGGCATCATTCAATTTCCTGTAGTCAACATACACCCTCCAACCAGTCACAATACGTGTTGGAATGAGTTCCCCCTCATCATTGATTACTACTGTCATTCCCCCTTTTTTGGGGACACAATGGATTGGACTCACCCACTCACTATCCGAAATTGGATAGATAATTTCGGCTTCTAGAAGCTTGATCACCTCCTTCTTCATAACCTCCTTTATGTTTGGATTAAGTCTCCTTTGTCGGTCTACCCTCGGCCTTGCTCCATCCTCCATGTGAATATGGTGCATCACAATTTCTGGGCTTATCCCCTTGATATCGGAGATTTGCCAAGCAATTGCCTTAATCCTTTTGTTCATAATTACGAGCACTTTATCCTCTTCATCCTTGGAGAGCTTATTCGAGATTATAATTGGTAACCTCCCTCCATGTATTAAGAATGCATACCTTAGATGCGAGGGTAGTTCTTTTAACTCCAAGGATGGAGCTTTCACAATTGAGGGTGGAGTTCTGTACTTCAAATGAAACTCCAGTTCCTTAAGTAGAACGTCCTTATCCATTTCCTCCTTCACTTTTTCCACATATTCTTCTTCTTCTATATCCTCTATCTTAGAAATGTTTTCCTTACAAAATTCCAGGATATAATCTTCCACAACATCAATCTTCATGCACATCCCTTTATCAAGAGGATGGCGCATAATACTATTCATTTTAAACTCAACTTTCTCCTCTCCTATTCGGAGAACCAATTTACCCTTATGAACATCAACCAACGCGTGTGCAGTGTTGAGGAAGGGTCTGCCAAAAATTAGTGGACAATTCTTGTCCTCAGAAAAATCCAGAACCACAAAGTCAACTGGAAAGATAAACTTGTCGATCTTTACCAGGACATCCTCAACCACACCAAATGGTTTCTTTATTGTTTGGTATGCCAATTGGAGTAGCATAGAAGTTGGCTTTGCATCACACAACCATAGTTTTTGAAATATCGATAAAGGCATCAAGTTGATACTTGCGCCTAGATCACATAAATATTTTGGAAACTCAGTGTCACTAATAAAACTAGGAATTGCAAAACTCCCAAGATCTTGAAGCTTAGTAGGAAGGTTTGTTGAAATTAGAGAACTACAATCTACCATAAGGGCGACTGTCTCTTTATCTTCCCACTTTCTCTTCTTCGTCACGAGTTCCTTAAGAAACTTGGTATAGTGTAGAACTTAATCTAGCATCTCAAAGAAAGAGACACTAATCTGTACATCCTTCATTTTTTCCATAAAGCGGAGAAACTTATCATCCATTCCCGACTTTCACTTTACCCTCTGAGGATAAGGTAGAATGGAAATCATTGGTGGTGGTGATATGTAAACTTCTTCTTCCTCTACCACTTTTTCTTCTGAAGTTTTCTCTTGCGGCACTTCTTCAACTTTCTCTTCCTCTACATCTTCAACCTTATCTTGGCTAAAGTCCACTACTTCACTTTCCTTAGCCTTCTCATTGACTGTTTGAGAAGCTAATTCTTTACCGCTTCTTAAAGCGATAGCATTAACGTGACCTCGAGGATTTTCTTTGGTAGAACTGGGGAGTGAACCTGAAGCTCTTTGGGCATTTGCCTTTGCAATTTCCCCAAGTTGTATTTCCATATTGCGCATGGCAGTTGATTGCCCCCTAAGGAATTGTTCCAAATTGTTTTGCCTTGCTTCTTGACTTGCCAAGGCTTTCAGTATTTTGCTTTGGTTAGTTGATGATTCTCCAATTTGCTGGATGAATTTCTCTACCTTGTCAAATCTTTCCTCTAGGGCCCCCATTCTTTATCCCAAAAACCCATGTGGTTGAAAACCAGGTGGTCGTCCTTGTTGTGGTGCACATAATGGTAGTCCTTTATCAGGAACAATTGCCATGCTATCATCATTGCTTATGTCTTTCCATGAGAAGTTAGGATGATTCTTCCATCCAGGATTATATGTTAAAGAATATGGATTGTTCCTCATTCGGTTTCCTCCTTGTCTTTGACCACTAACAAAATTGATTGGCTCAGTTTGTTGGTTTATCATAGCACATTGACTCATATCATGGCCAATGTTACCACAAGCTTCACAATTTTGTTGAATAGTAGCAACATCAACTTTGGTTATGGTCAAGTCTTGCAACTGCTTTGCCATTAAATCAAACTGAGCTTGAAATGATGAGAAAGCATCAAGTTCAATCATTCCTCTCTTCTTACTTCGCTCAGTTAGTTCCCTCAGCTCTCTCATTAGTTGCTTTCTTCTTTCATTTGTGACTATCCTATTTGTTGCTGCTAATTCTTCCAGAATATGGAAGGCTTCATCTCTTTCCTTCCTCAGAAAATTCCCATTGGAGGCAGCATCAACAGTTCCCATTGTTGTAGGTAAAAGGCTAAAATAAAAGGTTTTGAGCAAAGATTCCTTTGTTAAACCATGATGAGGGCAACTCCTTTGTAACTCCTTAAATCTTTCCCAAGTTTCACTCAAAGAATCACCTTCAAATTGTTCAAAGTTAGTGATCTCTTTGACCAGCTTGCTTGTCTTTGAATATGGGAAATATTTATCCAGAAAAGCATTGGCAAGTTCCTCCCAAGTGGATATTGGAGAATCTTTTAGTTGCTTGTACCATAGTTTATCCTTGTCCCTAAGTGTGTATGGAAACATTCGTATCTTAACAGTATCATCAGATACTCCCTGATACTTGAAGTTATCAGCTAATTCCATGAAGTTCCCAAGATGGTCATAAAACTGACTCGATGCTTGAAGCATATGAATCACTGCCGGCTTGATTTCGAAGTGATTGGCTTCAATAGCTGGCTGCTGGATTCCAGTTTTTGCTCCTTCATAAGTCGGTCTTCCATGGTCCATTAAAGATCTTCTAGGAGCTTGAACTTCAGCTCCTTGTCCTTGTTGTCTTTGATCCATCCTTGATTTATCTCTTTTTGCTTTGCGCAATGACCTTTCTAATCGATTAATGTCTTCTTCAAATTCTAACAGAAAATTTTTTGTTGACCTGGTTAAGGGCATGCACGTAATTTTCCTCGCAAGTAACTTATGTTGCAAGTAATGCTAAAAATTAACTCTAATTTTTTTTGGTTTTTTTTTCTTATTTGTTACTATTTATATATATTATATTATTTTATTATATAAAAGCAAGATTTTCCTATTCCAAGTTCGTTCACCAAATCGAGTGTTTAAAACTAGATCCTCGGCAACGGCGCCAATTTGTTCGTAATCCTCCCAGATGAGAGGGTCTGCTCTTATCCTTAAGTTTTCTGCTGCTTTTTTAAATGATAGGTCGTCTTTCTGGATGACATGGCGTACGCCAAAAATTCCTGGCGTATGCCTACATTTTTGAAGAGTTGGAGTACGCCAACTCTTCTAGCGTGAGAGTTTTTGCCTCGGATGGCCAAAGTTGGCGTACGCCACCTATTTTTGGCATGCGCCAACACAGCAGTTTTTTTAGTAGAGTTGCACAAATGAGTAAGTAAGGGAAAATCGTCCCACAAGGACCGAGTTTAAAGCTTCAACTTGGTTTTATAACTTGTCTAAGATCAATTTATGAAGTGGTTTGATGGAAACTCTCGTTCTAAGTTGGTTTACTAATCTAACAAATTATGAATTTAGTTACTTCAAGGTTTGGTTTTCAAAACAGATTCTTAACAACTTATATTGCACAACTGAGCAAAGTGAACTTAAAACCACAATAATCAACAAATTCAGAAGGTTTACTAAGTACATAACATGGTCCTAGTGTTTCGAAAGCAACCAAACTACACTCTCGTGCTAGAAAGGCCTAAATTGCTTCTTTA
>SOPF01025637.1:0-21134 GCA_012979155.1 Hypericum perforatum
ATCAACCGCTATGCTAGTTCTCTATGCGACCAGCACATTCAACACAAATACGAAACTTCGGAGCGCGAAAAGGAAAAAAGGCACGGAAAGGCAAAGGGAGGGAAGTACGCGGGTGAGTTCGCCGTCGGAGGGGAGGTAGCGAGATAGGATGTTCTTCATGAAGAGAGCCTTGGAGTCGCGGGAAGAAGCCAGGAGCGGCGCCGGGAGGTACCTCTCCAGGCAGCTCAGCAGGAGCGGGCTGTACTCCAGCTCCATGTCGTCGTACCTCTCTGGCTCGTGCTCGTCGTTCGGCTCCCCTCTGAGCCGCCGCACCCTCCCTCCGGCGCTCCCGTTCCGCGATGCCATTCCTCGCCCTCGCCGCCGGCTGCTCGTGGTTTCTGGATCGGATTTAAGGGGGTAACCGTTGGTTGGTCGCGAGAATAATTTTTGTTTAATTTTCTTTTCTCTCTACGTTTTTATGATTTTTTTTTTGTTTTTGTTTTATAATTTATATAGATTTTTGTTAGGGCTTCTTTTGGCAATCCTTCGCTGGGCCGGGTAATGGGCTAAGGAAATTCATTTCTGGGTGTCCATCTAACGTTGAGGGCCCGGACGTATTCGCAGAATTTATAATTTAACTCAAAACTTGTTTTAATGGATTTACAGTTTTATTCATTAGACTAACTTTTATATTGTTTCCACTGTGGAAATTGCTGACTGATTATAAATCAAATCAAATAAATTTTTTGAATATGCACAAAATTTTCTTTATAAATTTTTACATTTTATAAATTTTTATTTTTAAATTTTTATTTGTGACGATAACTCAAACTTAATAACTACAAGTTAGGTAAAAATAGCATGTAGATGGGGACCACCGCCTGAGATCTAGACTTGTTTTAGCCCAATTTTTTTGACCGGCGATTATAATTTGTTTAATCTTTTGGTACTGTTTTTGGAGGGCGTAGAAGGGAAATGAACGGTAGGATGGAAATTTTCCCTAATACTCGAGTTAGTAGATCTCATCACATGGCTCTTACTCGTAGTTTGACATAAATTCTTTTATTATTTTCCATAATTCGACAAGATTCTGAAATAGTTGTGTATACCTGCCCACCTACCTCGGTTACAAGAGAATGAACAACCAGAGTTAGTCAACATTTAAAGTGAATTATTCTAAATTAAACTAAAATTAAATTTAGGAATATTAAATACTATGCCATCAATAATCTATGAATTATTATAATCTAAATTGATCGATAATTGTAGTATAACAATAAGCATAATAGTTATAAGAATTAACGGACCGTTTGGAAACGACGCACACCACCCAAAACTCCAAGAGCCCCCAGGCGGACTCTCCAATAAACCGAAAACAAACGAGCGTATAAAATTCCCACCAACTCCGTCTACCAACTCCGAATTTGTCGCTCTCATACGTAGTCGTTTCGTGATCTCCTCCTTCCCTCCCTTGTAGAGATGGCCTGCGCTAGCTTTACGAGCCTGAAAACGACGCCGTCCTCCTCGTGGATCGGCCACTCCTCCCCCAACCCGACCGTCGTCTCCCGCCGGGCCGCCTCCCTACGGATCCGCGCCAGCTCTTACTCCGATGAGCTCGTCCACACCGCCGTCAGTTCCTCAACTCTCTCTCTTCTTCGTATTTTTCTCTCCTTTTTCCGTCTTTTAATTCATTTCCACTTTGTTCTTTCTTCGTTTTGATCGGAGCGGTTATAAAAGTGACTGTCGATTCGTAAATATAGCTCTAAATAAGCGACTCAAAGTTTTTTTTAATAGCATATTTTACCAGAGGATCGCTTGTGCTAGGATCGGTGTTTTTATACTTTGTTTTGGTTCGAGCGGTTAGAGATTAAATTTACATTTTGGAGGTATGTTATTAGTAGTTAGAGATCAGATAATAGTGACGGTTACTGGATAATTTCCTTTAAGATCGATCGCGCTAGGACTAGTGTTATACGAAGTCAAACTAATCTATGGAACGGTTATAATTTATATAATACTTTTTGAATTGGATTTTGTTTGGAATGTGCAGAAATCGATTGCCTCCCCAGGGAGAGGGATCCTTGCTATTGATGAGTCGAATGCTACGTGCGGGAAGAGGCTGGATTCGATTGGCTTGGATAACACCGAGACGAACCGCCAGGCATATAGGCAGCTCCTGCTGACCACCCCTGGGCTTGGGGAGTACATCTCTGGCGCCATCCTTTTCGAGGAGACACTGTACCAGTCTACCACTGATGGGAAGAAGTTCGTGGAGTGCTTGCGCGACGAGAACATCGTTACTGGAATCAAAGTTGACAAGGCATGTTTGCGGAAGTGATTGTAGCTTTTCTCATGCTTCTGATTGCTGGTTTGGGTGTTTAATGGTTGCTGAGTCCGAATAATTTTGTTTTTTGTGGTTTCAGGGTTTGGTTCCTCTTCCTGGATCAAACAATGAGTCTTGGTGCCAAGGTTTAGACGGATTGGCTTCAAGGTCTGCTGAGTACTACAAGCAGGGTGCTCGTTTTGCCAAGTGGTAAGCAAGCTTTGGTTCACGCCAAGCTCAAAATTATTCATTCTTTTTGGATTATTTGTGACTATGCCATACAAGTGTCTGATGTTCGGGTTTTGGACATTTTCTTTCTTGGATTTCAGGAGGACAGTTGTCAGCATTCCCTGTGGTCCGTCTGCTCTTGCTGTTAAAGAAGCTGCTTGGGGACTTGCACGCTATGCTGCCATATCCCAGGCAAGAAAGCTTCCCCCTCTGTTAAACTAATACTTGGTCAATCTTGCTTGGATTTGAAAATGGCTGTTTGTAAATCTGTTTTGAAAATGGACGACAAAAACCAATTCTGAATAGTCTGTATCTGATCTACCATTTCTGGTATTACATCGATCCTTTTCTTGCTGTATTTGGCATTATTTTTTATATGTTGCTATTATGTTTTGCAAACACTTTCTTCCTTTTACCATGCTGATTTCCATTGTTGTCTATATGCAGGACAATGGTCTTGTCCCCATCGTTGAGCCTGAGATTCTTCTTGATGGAGATCATGGTATTGACAGGACACTCGAAGTGGCCGAGAAAGTCTGGTCAGAAGTCTTTTTCTACTTGGCAGAGAACAATGTCTTGTTCGAGGGCATTCTTCTTAAACCCAGCATGGTAACACCAGGGGCAGAACACAAGGTGAAAGCTTCACCCGATACCATAGCCGAGTACACACTGAAAATGCTTAAGAGGAGAGTACCTCCCGCTGTTCCTGGAATCATGGTACTTTTTTTTATCCTAGCTGTGATCAAGGATGTGATTTTGTTTTCATGGATAAACTTGAACTTTATGTTGGTTTTATCAGTAGTTTTGACCGAGTATTGTTCTAAACTGCTCTGCAGTTCTTGTCTGGAGGACAATCCGAAGTGGAGGCAACTCTTAACCTGAACTCGATGAACCAAACTCCCAACCCGTGGCACGTGTCCTTCTCTTATGCACGGGCGCTTCAAAACACTGTGCTCAAGACATGGCAAGGACGCCCCGAGAACATTGAAGCTGCACAGACGTCTCTCCTCATCCGCGCCAAAGCGAACTCCCTGGCTCAGCTCGGAAGGTACTCTGCCGAAGGCGAAAGCGAGGAAGCCAAGAAAGGAATGTTCGTCAAGGGCTATACCTATTAAGTAAAAGCGCTACCAATATATGTACCTTGGGTGTGTTTAGATGAGCTTCTTCAATTTGCTTTTTTCCATTTGACTTGAGTTAGAGAGATTGAATAATACCTGCCAATTCAGGATAAGTTTTCCAGCTGCTGTATCCTGTGATTAGCAAAAGGAACCAAGGGATGTATCACTTGTGTATTGACGTTACTAGTGTTCTTCAAAGCCTACGAACTTTTTCGAGGAAGTTTGGTTTATTTTAAGGGCTGTGTTCTCCTATTTGAATTTGGAATTCGGATGTGGCAACATAAAGTGGGCAAGTTAATCTCTATAGAGACCTGTCAATTTATTCAGAGAAGTTTTGGGTTTGAGTCTAATTTACCATCTTATTCTAATTTAAATAGGAGTAATAGTGTCAAGTTGGAATTCGCACTTTTAGATGGTAAATAATTCCGAATTTTTAATCCGTATAGTAAATTCAGTATTTTAGGTCCATCATTTTGAAGTTTATGATCAGCTATTTGAACTGTTTTCTTACACATGGATGATAAATTATACAATTACTGATCCAGACCTCCAGCTATAAAATTAGCCGTTTTTTGGGATACAAAACATTTAATAAAAAATACAAAATTTTATTTTAAACTTTTCAGTGAGCCTATTGGCAATGAATCATGATACACCAACCGAATAATATAAATACGACGGCACATCACAACGACACATCAATTTTTAATGATAAATCAATTTTCTAAAAACACAACGACACATCAATTTTTAATGATAAATCAATTTTCTAAAAACACGATATGTCAAAGTACAACAGTACTTAGTTTTCACTTAGTTTTTTTGCCGTTGAAAAACTTTGTTGTTGTGCGGAGGTGTTGTCGTTCACAAGGGATGCTGCTACTGAGGAACATGCAGTACTAAAACCATGCCTGACCTCGATGGTGTGGGTCAGAATTCTTACACGAAAAATTCAAATAATTTATGTGAAATTTAGATCGTGCTTTTAAAATATAGGAGGTACGTTTGGATCCAATTGCCTCTTACCTTCTGTTACTCTTAATGTCAAAATGAATTTTAAAATAAAAAAAGGAAAAATCACAAATAGACTCATACAGTTAGTCAACAACAAGGCCGGGTTGGCGTCGACCTCTCCTGAGTTACAATGAGTGAACGAAGAGGGTTAAACTTCTAACATAGGTGAAGAGCTTAAAACTTGCCGGAACTTTAAAATTTTTAAAACTTGTATGACAAACAAGCTACGCCTGACTTTTTGGCACAAACTAAGTTCATTCTCTGCAGGGTAAGTACAAAAGAGATTGACCAAAGCAGCAAAAAGTACACGAAGGTATGAATATATATATATATATATATATATATATATATATATATATTTATGAACAGATAATTCAGCTCTGTTTGAAATACATATAAGCTAAACAAAGAGTGCACTTTCAGTTGCTTACTTTTGGACCTAGCCATGTTGTGTGCGCTACGATACGAGGATCATATATGTCAGCATTTAACTAAAACATAGAACGGGAAGAGAGGATAAATACATTTGTGTATTTGTATATAAATACATATGTAACGACTTACACAATGTACAGGAAACCAGAAAATTGATTCCAATTCTTCTTAGATATTCTCAAAATGAAAATACCCGGATTTTAACCTAAACTAATTAACATTCGAAGATTTGACTTGGTCTGGTTTAACTACCCAATTTTTTAACCTAAACTAATTAAACATTTGACTTAATTATTTAAATGAGTATCCAAATAAACACATGCATGATTCTCAAAATGAAAATATAACGCATTATATCCAGAAAAAAAATTAGAAGTTTTAACATCTTAGTCTCTCTTACCACTGTAGTCCAAATAACTTGGACTGGCATAGTTAAATTCTTACAATAAAATTTTAAATGATTTATGTAAAATTTAGGTCGTGCTTTTAAATACCTACTGTCACACATAATGGCAAATAATAGAAATGAAAAACAAATAAATAACTCGTATAATTTGTAAAAATAAGCACCGAGATGAACCCAAGTCGTTTCCAGAACGATTCCCCTAAAAAACCGCCACGCACCCTTCGTTCCTCGTCCTTCCTCTTTGTCCACCCAACTAACTGTCGTCAGTTAAGTTAACCCAAAACCGCCACCCCACCCAACCACCTCCCACTCTCCTTGACGACGTCGTTTCCACACTCGCATGCTCATATCTCCCCTCGCGAGCGCCGTTCCCCTGAAACCCTCACTTTATCTCTATCCCTCTTCCTTCCAATCCTCGATGAAGGACCGGCCGCCTCCGCCGCATTCGTCCTACGGAAGCGTCTACGTCCCTCCTCACCAGCGTCTCCGCTCCGTCATCACCGCTCCCAACAGCCTCGGCTCATCCTCATCGTCTTCCTCCTCCGCCGCCGCGATTGGCTCCCGGTTGTCCCCCCGGAACACCGCCATAAACCCTAGGAAATCGGCTACTCCTCCTCCTCCTCCGTTGGATTCCAGGTACCGGCCGCCCCGGAGTACCGGAATTAACAGTTACTGGAACGGCTCCGGCGACGATGCTCGTTCCGGGAGCGGTACTCGCGTGGCGGAATCTCCGTTGCCGCCGCCGCCCCCGAGGTTTGTGTCCGCTTACGATGACGAAGTGTCCGAGGAAGAGTTGTCGGATCGTGAGACTGACGGCTCCGCGTTCCATCCTCCTGTAGTTCGGCTTCTTACTCTCTCTTTCTATTTCTTCCGTTTAGGGATAGATCTCTAGAAGTAGAACTCACCTTGAAGTAGATGAATTAATCTGCTTCCCAATTCAGACAAAATCAAATGCTTGAATTGAAATCTCCGCATTTCCGTTTTTTGATTTAACACTTGTATCTTTTGGGGGCTGTTTTCTGTGTTGTTGTTTGAAACTGCTTTTTTGCAGGGCACTACACTGTCGAGTAACGATGAAGAGTGGAAATGGAAGTTAGGCATGCTGCTTCGAGACAAGGAGAAGCAGGAGGTGGTATCACGGGAGAAAAAGGACCGAAGAGACTACCCTCAAATTGCAGCTCTGGCAAGCAGAATGGGACTACACTGGTATTCCCCGTGTCTTTGTCAGCTATGCTTGTCTTTGGCCCCCCTCTAGGATTGTAAGCTGAAGTTGATGTTTTGCAGCCATCTGTACTCGAAAGTTCTTGTGTGTAGTAAGGTCCCTCTGCCAAATTACAGATTCGATTTGGATGATAAGCGGCCACAAAGAGAGGTATAGCATTTTATTGCTCCTATTTCTTTGCCGCATTTACCACATTATTGCTGTAGTATTCCATACTAACTGTGATGACTTCCTTCAAAATTGTTCCTCTCTCACAACTCGTCACAAGCATGCTTGCCCTTCACTATGTGCGAGGACAATTAGCTATTTATCTGATCTTCCATGTAAGTTTAAAAGTTCCGTGGATCCTGTCAATATGTGGCAGGTGAGCTTGCCTCTCGGATTGCTAAAGAGAGTTGACGCCTACCTTGGTGAATATTTGTTTCAAAAGTCCAGGATCAAGGGAAACTTTCCTGATCTTTCCTTTTCGAGATCAAGTAGCAATAGCAGTATTGCTACTGACGAAGGCTTTTTCGAGATAGCCGAGCCTCTGGCTTCAAGTAAACTTGTGATGGATAAGATTTCACGGCGCAGAAGTATGCAACTCTGTGAGCAACAGCGGGCATGGCAGGTCCATTTCACTTTCTTGCCGTCGGCCTGCAACCTCATAATCTCGTATCTTTTCTGCTGTTTTTGTCAAGCTTTTTTTGTACTCTACAAGTGATTTCTATGTTCCCTGCGGAAACTTAACGTAGTTTGTGCCAAAAAGTCTGCGTAGCTTGTTTTCCATACAAACAGAAGAAATACATAACTACCTGGTGTATGTTTATGTAATTGCCATTTCCAACCGCAAGGCAATAATGTTTCTCTTGTTTTGAAATTGATGATTTTTCTTTTTTAATTTCTTGCTTTTTTATTAAACAAATTCTTCTGCGCTCTCTTGGTGTTATAGCTTCATGAGAAACTAGTGCAGCAGCTTTCATAGCATTATAACTATCCATCATAGGATTCTTTGAATGATTTGAATGCCTGTGGTTTTTTGCAGCTTGTGTGGCATGGTTAATAAATAGTTTGTTGCAAATTTTTTTATTTTGGGTCTCACCCGGATAGCTCTTGGAAGTGCGTCCCTACTGCATGATGTTTAGAAAATATGTTAACAGGAGCATGAGCTCGAAGGTGTTTAGTACACGCTTTTTTTGTTAAAATATGCCTCCAGTGCTCTCCGATGCCTCTCTTTTTAGTATCATATCCATCCACAACTTTTTTTTTCTTTTAGTAATATTAGATTTTCGAACAGTCATGTCCTCAATCATTCTGATTCTTGCTTGTTTTAGGACTCTCCAGAAGGACAGAAGATGCTACAGTTTCGAAAAAGCCTTCCTGCTTACAAAGAGAAGGATGCAATAATGTCAGCTATTTACAAAAATCAGGTTTGTGAAGTTTGGGATTGGTTTGTACTGACTTTAGCAAACAAGGTTCAGATCTGGTAGTTGATTTTTTCAGGAGCATCTGTAGCAGTTAATAGTAGCTTACAGGTTTTCTTTTTGGCAGGTTGTGGTCATATCCGGCGAGACTGGCTGTGGCAAAACCACCCAAATTCCCCAGTTTATATTAGAATCAGAAGTAGATGCCGATAGAGGTGCTGCTTGTAGTGTCATCTGTACACAACCTAGGAGAATATCTGCTATATCAGTGTCTGAGCGAGTTGCTGCTGAGAGGGGAGAGAAATTGGGAGAATCTGTGAGTCTTCTTCTGAAACAATCCTTGGCTACTGATGTACGAGTTAAATTTCTCAAGAACATTTTTTGGCTTTTCTGTTAAGGTTGGTTACAAGGTTCGACTGGAGGGCATGAAGGGAAGGGACACTCGCCTTCTCTTTTGCACCACAGGTATTTTATTGAGGAGGTTGCTCGTTGATAGGACTTTGAAAGGTGTAACACATGTGATTGTGGACGAAATTCATGAGCGTGGAATGAACGAGGGTAATTTTTCAGTCCTTTTTGCATCTTTTACCTTCTATCCTTTGTGCAAAGCTTTGATGGTCAGTGGCTGATGAAACTTGCTTTATGGAAATGACAACTGTTTGGCAGATTTTTTGCTTATTGTTCTCAAAGATCTCCTTCCTCGCCGGCCAGAACTGCGGTTAATTTTGATGAGTGCTACTCTTGATGCTGAGCTTTTCTCATCCTATTTTGGGGGAGCTCCAGCTCTCAAAATTCCGGCAAGTTTAAACTTTTCACTTATGTTGAAGTTGAACCCTCTCTATTCACTCATCGTCCAAACTTATATCTGTGGGGGCTGGTAGGGTTGTTTGGGAGAAAGAGATGATTCCTGGAGCAGAAATATCTATCATCTTTTCGTCTTGTATTGTTTTCCAGAAATTACCCTGATAAAAAGGGGATGTGAGATCCATTTGCTATAATTAATTTTAAATCACTAACCCAAGAATCTATCTAATAGAGTATCCTGTTGTGGTCCTTCAACTTACAGTCTAATGCTGTATCTGATTCTGGTGTGCTTGATGTTTCGTTTTAGGGATTTACTTATCCAGTGCAAACTCATTTCTTGGAAGATGTCCTGGAGATGACTGGTTACAGATTGACTTTGTACAACCAAATTGATGATTATGAAAAAGTTTGGAAAAGTAGCAAGCAAACTCCAAGGAAGAGAAAGAGCCAAATAGCATCTGCTGTTGAGGTAAACAAAATTTTCTATTATATTTATGTGGTTAATTATTAGGACTTCTCAGTTCTTCTCTCTATGAATTCTTCTACCAGGGTGCACTTCAAGCAGCAGATTTTGGAGAGTTTGGCCCTCGGACTTGTGAATCTCTATCTTGCTGGAATCCTGATTGCATTGGTTTTAATCTGATTGAGCACCTGCTGTGCCATATCTGCAATAACGAGAAACCGGGGGCTGTTCTCGTTTTTATGACTGGCTGGGATGACATAAGCGCTTTAAAAGAGAAGCTCATGTGTCATACTATGTTAGGAGATCCAAGCCAAGTCTTGTTGCTCACTTGTCATGGCTCTATGCCCAGTTCAGAGCAGGTAATTGTTTGAATAATTTATATGCTCACCTTGGCTGCATAGGTTTTTGGTTGCCTTTGTGACCCGACATAAAGCACTACTGGTTGTAGACACCTGGTGCTCTCAGAGGCTAAATGCTTCATAAGATTGGACTTCTCTTTTAGTATGAGCCTCTAAAGTGCTATTTTTTTTTAAAATGTTTTGATATGTTTTATCACTTAGCAAAGCTCAAAGCTCAATAATTTTAAATTTTATTTTTATGTATTCTGATGCATGCAGAGGCTAATTTTTGATGAACCTGAAAGAGGAGTAAGGAAAATTGTTCTGGCGACCAATATTGCCGAGACAAGCATCACCATTAACGATGTGGTTTTTGTTATCGATTGTGGAAAGGCCAAAGAGACTTCATATGATGCACTTAATAACACCCCCTGTCTGCTTCCTTCCTGGATCTCCAAGGTTTCTGCTCAGCAAGTAAGGTCTTTTTTCCCTTTATGGAAGTTGTCACTTGAAAACACGGTCTAGTATTTAGCTGTTTAGACTGAGCTCCTCCACATCTCGCTCTTAGCTATCTATTTATGCTAGTATGTACAGACAGACTATTTGAGGTTGGATGCAAGTGCCATCCACTTTATATACTAAAAAAAGGTACTTGCTTCTTGGCCAGTTGATTAGAAAGTTACATTAGAAAAGCATCCATCAGGTTTGAAGCCAAGGAGATGGCAATTTTTTCAACCCAAAATCGGTCGCCTTTTTATATTCTTTGCATCCTTTTTCTATCTCAATTGGTACATGCTTCATAACATTGACAGTAAAGTACCTGCTGTTTTGGAGAGTATTATCACCTATAAGGCAGGAACAGTTTATCCTTACATTCCATGAAAGTGGTGGAACCCATGCATTAGGCTAGAGAATCCGATGCTCTGTGTTTTCCCTAATTCTCTCATTTGGTTGCATATTGATTATTATATGCATAATCTGATATTGTTATTCACGCATCTTGATCTGGTTCGAGCTTCCAGTCACCTATTGATGTCATGTGTGTAGCCAGAAAGCATACTATTTGGTATCTTAGTATTTTACAAGGAAGGGTCTTCCACAAGACCTTATAATTGTAGATGAAAATCTAATACCTCCTATTTGTACTTGATGGATCATACAACTTTAGTTGAGACTTTCCTCTAGTTCATGTTGATTATGATTTTCCTTTTTATCTTTTGTGAAAATTAGAGAAGAGGGAGGGCAGGTCGTGTTCGACCGGGGGAATGTTATCATCTCTATCCCAGATGCGTGTATGATGCTTTTCAAGAGTACCAGTTGCCTGAAATTTTGAGGACGCCGCTGCAGTCTCTTTGTCTGCAAATCAAAAGTTTGAAGCTTGGAAGTATTTCTGAGTTTCTATCAAGAGCGTTGCAGTCTCCCGAACTGTTGGCGGTAACAAAGTGCTCTTTAATTACTGTTCTGGGTCCTAGCTTTCAGAGATGTTGTTCTTTTCTTCACTTCCCATTATGCATTCTTGATTCGCTTGGTCCTAATTGGTCTATGCAATCTTGTAGGTCCAAAATGCTGTTGACTACCTGAAAGTCATTGGAGCCTTGGATTATAATGAAAATTTGACTGTTCTTGGTATGTATTTGATACTTATGCAACTTCTGCTTGAATATTCTGCATCTTTTATAATTGCGGCTCAGGACCAGTTGTTATTCAAAATCATTGGTTTGGTTCATCTTCCGACTGTTTTCTGACAGGACAATATTTGACCATGCTTCCTATGGAGCCTAAGCTTGGGAAGATGCTCGTATTAGGTGCCATCTTCAATTGTTTGGATCCACTATTGACAGTTGTTGCCGGCCTTAGTGTCAGAGATCCTTTCTTAACACCGATGGACAAGAAGGACGTAAGCTAGATTTTTTCTTTTCTATTTTAAAAGGTGACATCTTCTGGGAGAAGAAACCGTCCAAATAAGTGTTCAAGCAATGTGGTGGTCCATGGTCTACCAGCTTGGTGTTGTTAGCTAATTGGTGTTTTTAAAATGTTTTTGGGGCCAGATAAAATTGAAATCAAATTATTGACCAGCTTTAATGTGGGTTTGTTTTGTTTGCGAAGCATATATGTTCATGGCATCATTTATATTTCTGGCACATCCGTTTCTCAAGTATCTCTAGAAGAAGTTCACATAAACAAACATGGATGCAAGCTCATTTTTCATGATTGTCTTTGTTTTTTGTGTTAGTCACTCAAATACAGTGAGGTATGGTCTTCAAAGTAGTAATACATGCATTACGTTCTTGCAATGGGTAAGAGGGTATATTACTATCTGTCGTGATTTTTGACTGATATATCTATTTGTGAACTACATATGCAGCTAGCTGAAGCATCAAAGTCCCAGTTTTCTCGCGATTACAGTGACCACCTTGCCCTCATCCGGGCTTATAAGGGATGGAATGATGCTGAAAAATCTCATACAGGATATGACTACTGCTGGAAGAACTTCCTTTCTGCACAATCGATGAAAGCCATTGATTCTCTTCGCAGGGAATTTGTGTCTCTGCTAAAGGATACAGGACTTGTCGATGGTAACACAAGCACCCATAATACCTGGAGTTATGATGAACATCTCATTCGAGCTGTTATCTGCTATGGTCTGTATCCTGGAATCTCCTCTTGCGTGGTGAGTCATCTGTTACTCGAGTGCTGCGTTTTTTCCTGCGACTTTCGTTCTGCCAGTCTTCGCTGAGTGATAAGAGGGATTATTACTTGTCGTAAATTTTATCAAAATTGCCAATATGGTATACAGAATTTGTTCCTACCTTTTTGTGGATTCTAATTCAATCCTCTGTACAGAACACTGGGAAATCGTTTTCACTGAAAACTATGGAGGATGGCCAAGTTCTTGTGTCATCTGTAAGTCATCCTGGTCCTGGAAATTTTCTTTTTGAGTTTATCTTCTGGAAGGGTATATGGATGCCTGTTTGTTTTATTTTTAACTTGATAATGGTTAATGTGCAGAACTCGGTCAACTCCAGAGAATCTAACATTCCTTATCCGTGGTTAGTTTTCAATGAGAAGATTAAAGTTAATGCTGTTTTCTTGCGAGATTCTACAGCAATCTCTGATTCAGCATTGCTTCTATTTGGTGGAAATATCTTGAAAGGCGAAGTTGTAAGTATATTTTTCTTGGACTTTTTTGATCTACTTTAGTACTTCCTAATTATTGATTTAACGACCAACTGTTGCTGTTCATTGTTGACAGGATGGCCAGTTGAAGATGTTGGGAGGGTATATAGAATTTTTCATGAAGCCCGGTGTAGCAGAACTATATCTTAGCTTGAGGAGAGAACTTGATGAGCTTATTCAGATGAAGGTAAGCAAAATTAAGACCAACAAATTGCACTTTTTAAAATTCGTGAAAAATAGAAATGTGCATGATCTGGTTGCCGTGTTTTTGGAAGCCATATTGAAAATTGACATTTCGGGTGGTAAAACTGGCAGCTGCTCAATCCCAAGATGGACGTGCATACGCATCATGAACTTCTATCTGCGGTGAGGTTAATTATTTCGGAGGACCAGTGCGAGGGGAGATTTGTATTTGGTCGCCAGGTTCTTAAGCCATCAAAGGTCCCTGCTATGCCGAGTCAGTCAGTAACAGTGTCGAGGATTGATAGTGGACCTGGGGGCGAAAACTCTAAGAGCCAGCTGCAAACATTGCTCACAAGGGCTGGGTATGCTGCACCAACCTACAAAACGAAGCAACTGAAGAACAACCAGTTTCGAGCTTCTGTTGAATTTAACGGAATGCAGATCATGGGGCAGCCTTGTAACAACAAGAAGAGTGCAGAAAAAGATGCTGCAGCTGAGGCCCTGCACTGGCTGATGGGTGAGACCCAGTCGGGCCATGAGTATGTGAATCACATGTCAATGCTGCTGAAGAAGAGCAAGAAGGATCATCACTAAACCAAAGTTTTTGAAACCCTATCTGTTGGTGCTTTTGGACAGCAACATTCTCTGCTGTCGGGCTTCAGGGCGTCCCCGGAAACCTACCATTTTTGGTGTCAACATGTTGCTAGTCCTGCTCAGTTGTCATCTAGCAATGAGGAGGGTGATCGGACAGTATCATCGGTTGAAGTGCCGCAAACCCTACTGCCTGTTACCGGGGATCTGCGCACAGCATTTTGGTTATACCGTGCAACATAACAAGAGATGATGCAGACTTGTGCCAGTTTTCTGCAATCGAGCTGGAAGTCGCCTGCCTCACATTTGCACCGGCTACGATCAAGCTAATTCGAGGTTGACCTATGTAGTATGCACTCCTTGTAATTAATTTAATGTAGAATTACAGCCTCCTCTGTAAATTTCTTTTTAGCTGAAGAAAGGATGGATGGGTGTTCAGTTCTTGCTTACTCGTGAAAGGGAGTGGAAAGCAGTACGCAAATTTGTGTCTGGTCGTGGAATATGCTTACTGTAAGGTATGGCTATGCCTCTTGTTGAAAAAAATTTATGTTGCTTATCGCATAATTGACCAAGAATGAATAAACCATGAGCCCTAGCTTGGACATGATACTTCTTAGATGGACAAATTGCATTTCGATCCGCGAAATCCGACATTGATTTGCTGTTAGGGTAGGGGGCAAGCCAAATTGATTAGGTAAAATAAATCCTGAAAATATTTGGAGTATAACCCATACCACATTAGACAGTCTGGGCCAGGGATTGGGTCCTATTCTTCCTGTCATGCTTCCTACGAATACAAATTCCCATCTGGCTTTACTAATTTTTTATATTAGTATTAGAATTTTTGTGTTTAACCTAAATTTTTAAATTCGTCAATATTTATAAATTTTGTTTATCTCATATGTTTTAATCATTGTGGAACAAAAGTCTCAACAAACCTCTTTAAACAAGACTCGTATCGAGTAAAAAATTTCATTATTTTGACTTCATCGAAATGCAAGTGCAATAAATAAGAGTTGTGTGAGCTCAATAATGAGCACGAAATAATCCCACTCTAATATCATATCATAATTTTCATATCCAATCCGAAACTTTAAACTCACTAATTATTTATGTTCTATGTTTAGTTTCGCATTCTACTCTTCGGATTATCTTGTCATCATTAGGACATTTCAGGTGTGTGCTTTCCTTGATTTGTTTCACAATTTATTTCTGACTATCGGGAATGATCTTGGTTTCATATGATTTATAAATATTAATAAAATCTTTTACGTTTTAAAAACAGTATCTATACAGAACTAAGAATCTTTCTGATATATCGATCCTATGGTGTCCATGTATATATCAATATATGCTCCGAGTAGTTGACCTTCTAATAAAATGATGTAATATATTCTTCGGCATAAAACTAAATTATCTTGTGAATTATATAGAACCCACCATACATTAAAAAAATGGTAAAACTTTAATGTTGATTGTATCAAGATATTTCTAGAAAAATATATAATATTTTAAAGACTAGTATCATTGAATTATATTTATAAATTATTCTAAAATTATGTTTTTAACATTCGTAAGATTCGAATCAATATATCCTTACATAAATTTAATATTTTACTATTTATATTATGATTTTAGGTGTCAAGAAAGAGTAACTGGGACAGTAACCATAAAATAGTAGTGACCTCAAATCCAAGGAAGCAAACATGTGCCACTGCCAGCTTTACAGGAAATTCATATAGTCATCTTCATCCTTCATGAGGAAAACACTTAAATAAAGCTTTCCAATTTGATTAATGCCTCATAGATCAGAAGGAAGAAAATAGATTATGGAAAAACATTATCATTTTGAATCCATCTACTATGCTTTTTGACAATTAGGAATTAATTCAAGTAAATTCAAGTAGTAAAAAACGTGAAAGTAGATATTGTGTTTAAAAGGCATTTACAGTGCCTCTCTTTGCACAATTTGCATAGCCGTCATTTTCCTGTAGTCCTTGGAGCCTTAATTTTGAAATGGGTAAATTACATCTGACCCCCTCGGGTTTGGTATATTTAACGCTCACACCCCTGTTTTTCGCAAATCGATTAAAAAACCCTCTTAGTTTGGGAAATTTATACGATTCAGCCCCTCATGCCGGAACCGGCATATTTCTCCGACGAGGAATCAGGGGAAATGACACATATACCCTTCTACTAAAAAACAAAAAAATTACTCTCTCATCTTCCTCATCTCTTCTCTAACCCCCTCCCCCACCTTCCTCCTCCTCCGTGTTCCTCCTCCTCTTCATCAAACAAACCCAAAATAGAGAATTTCAATATCCATAGACACACAATCAACTTAAAAACAAAAAAATCCAATATCCAAAAAACACACAATCCTCCAAATACAATACCTAAGACAGATGATAAATTGGCCATACCTGCATCTTCTCCGGAGATGATAAACCCCCAAGTAATCAATCCACGAGCTTGAACCATCAACCAAACCCTAAACATAGAAAATACAGTACCAGAAAAAACCCACAATCCATCGATTCTCAATTCAATAACTCTAATAACTTAATTGAACAACTCATACTCAATTCAATTGAACACGTTATTTTTCTACTCTCGAAGGTCGGGTCGGGGTTCACGAAATCCTTCACCTGCTTCGCTTCTACGGCCCCGAAGCCTCCATCTAGGAAAGACAATCCTCGGCTTCCCTTCGCGATTCCACTCTTCTCATCAGAAAATCCACCGCCTCCCCAAGCCTAACACCGCTGCATCTTCTTCTGGTGGAGGGGCCGCCATCGGCGCCCTCACCGCGCCATTCTCTACCCTCCCAACTCCCACCTTCGAAATTAGATAGTTCGAAGATGCTTCCTTGATTAGGGTTTTTCTTTTTCAATTGATTAGGATTTCTAATTGCTTGATTATATAGTTTGGTAAAGTCCTCGAGCTAGGTTCCACTGACGCCGTCCCTCTGAACCCCGATCTGATTGGGAAAGTTAGGGTACCTTCCATCTCATTTCGAACTCCATCCTCAAGCTGGGTTCCACCGACGCCATCCCTCTGATGTTGAACTCCATTGTCGTCATCTTCTTCAGCGTACTTTTAGGTTTGGTTCCGACAGTAATCAGAGATATGGGAAAAGAAGAACAACTACTATACCGATATCGAGAGTTATGTATACTTGTCTTGGACCGACTCACTTAAGTGAACAATTGCCGAGCTTGTCCACTGGCAGGAGCGATGGGATTGGGGCTTGGTCGGGTTTGGGTTCAAACGAGGATGGGTCGAGTTCAAATTTGAACGACGATGGGCTATGAGCAATGGAATTGGGGCTGGGTCGGGTTCGAACGAGGATGGGATTGAGGAGGATTCCATGTTTGGTGATGAACAAGATTCTGACGAGATGGAAGGTTATGGTTATGAATTGATTTTTAATTTGTTGAATTGGTTATGGTTATGAACCGTTGATGGAGGAGTTCGAGGAGGAGGGAGGAAGAGAAGGAGGAGGAGGAGGAGGAGAAAATAAACGGAGGGAGGGAGGGAGGTTTTTTTTTTTGTTTTTTAGTATAAGGGTATAATAGTCATTTCTCGTGTCTCCTCGCCGGAGAAAATCTCCGATTCTGGCATGAGGGGCTGATTCGTACAATTTCGCCATACAGGAAGGGTTTTTTAATCGATTTTGGAAAAGCAGGGGGGCGAGCGTTAAATATCCCAAACCCGAGGGGCCAGATGTAATTTACCCTTTTGAAATTGTACTCTCAGGTAATGCAGATGGAGATTCCAATTTTCCACCCAAGTGAAGTCAGCACTCAGTGGGAGTAAACAAGTACTTGTTTTTTGACCATTGAGTACCCTTTTTCTCTCTCTAGAATCTTACTAATATTTGAATAACCATCATTTCGTTTAATTCAGAATTGAACCCTAAAGCCAACGACTATAAAAGTTACCAAAAATGTTTCCCAACTAGTTCAATTTATCTAATTTTCAGAATTCAAACTCGAAACATCTTTTTAGATTCAAATTAAAAAAATTAGGAAACTGTGGCTACCACGTAATAACTATATTGATCGATTCTGATTGTACCTATTGTCATCGTTGCATCGCCTTCAACAACATAAATGCTCATGTAATGCACCAAATGGTCCCTTTTCCACCATCTTTAAATTTTCACGTCGTTGATCGAGGAGAGGCCACTTCAATCCACTTCCAAATATATATATATCTAACACCATTAAGATCGCAAGTCAAAACAGATGAATATATAACTTAATTAAAGATATAAAGTTCGTCTCTGGAAACAGAAACGATGGTCGGCTGCCAAAAGGACAAAGGAATCCAAGTCCATGTAACCAAATTTGTCATATCTTTGGATTTCTGTTACCAGTCACTTCTTACCAGATTGTCGAAAAATTCTACGCTGATTCTACGTGACGTTCGATCAATCCTGACTACAACTAACAATGGTCTAATCACATATATTTCAGTACATATTAATAAGTAACATGTATATAAAATAAGTTAGAAGAAAATTGTTATATTTAATCAAGTATATTGAATTTGAATTTTCAAAAATATGGCAATATTAAAATTGATTACTATTTAGATATTTTAGTAAATATTATACTAAGTTAAATTGCGAACTTATTCCGATGCTATATATTATAAAGTTTATAATTATAAGTATAATTATAAGAATCGAAACTCAGCAATAGAGGCGATCGATAAAAATTACCTATCCAGTTCACGGAGAGGACGTTCTCCTTCTTGAAAGATGGAAGAACCCTTGTAAATTCCCCATGAACAAAATACCAAAACCCATGAGGTCCTCTTTACAAAGTTCTCGAAAGTTTAAAACTATTTTTGGATATGCTTCTTCTTTAACATGGTTCCTATTGGGTATAATTTTTGTAGTAGATTGAGTAGAGAACAAAGAGACCATGTCAAAAAGTTTAGAATCTTGGTAGATCGCAATGACATTTTATTTTTGTAATATTTGTATGTTTTGTATGATGTAATAATCATTGTATTTTTGTATTTTGCAATAATGATAATGTTTGTGATATTATTTTTGTAATTTTCACTTTTATTTCAATATTTTTATATTTTTGCAAAGAAAATTTACATGTTTTTTGATCTGAACCGTTCTAAATATTTTGTATTTTGATTTGAATCGTTCGAAAAAAATTTCAGTACCCAATCCAAACTTTAATTTTTAAACATTCATTTTAGAAAAAGAACTCAGCTATTTTTTCATTTTCGCGGTGGTGGCGGTGGAAATTGGGTTGCGTTATTGAGTAAAGACAGAAAAGAAAGAGGGTGACCGGACCGGCAGAATCCGGCAACAGTGGAAGCCGCATCTTAAAATTGGAATATTCCCTCTTTTAGATGAAAATTTTTTCCCGAGCACAAAATCTTGAAGAAATAATTTATCCGGTGAACTATGGATATGGAAAATAGAGGAATTCATTTTTTTAGGGTGTAAAGAAGTTCATTTTTTTTCAGATATTCAGTGCCCGAAAATCTCTCTAATCCATAAAAGCTCAAATCACGTAAAAGCTCTCGGGAGGACCGCCGGTGCCCTCCCCGTCGCCGGTGACCATGGCAGGGCTCGGCGAGGCTTGGTTGTGGACTCTGCTCCCCACCGAGTCGTGGATCCAGCAGGTTCTGAGCTCGCCTTGGGGTTTCCCCTCGTCGGACCTCCCTCCCCTCTCGTAGGTGTGCTTTGTCGGCCTCCGCCTCTCGACTGCGGTGTTGTTGGGGTTTTGGCATCCCTGGGCGGGAGGCGCAGTGGTGGTCGGCTTGGTTGCGGGGACTGGTCGGCAGGTGTATTGGCTGAACTCTCGGACTAGTCTGGTTCTCGGTTTCTCCGGCGGTTCTCTCCCCTTTGTCGGGCCGTGTCTTGTGCATTTCTCCCCTGACAATTGTGGCCTCTTCTTCCCTGAGTTCTCTCTAGGCCCCATTGTTCCTTGCAGTTGTGTGTTTCTGTCTTTTGGAAGGTGTTCCTTCCAGGGACTTTGGTGTCTGCATCTCTGCTAGGTCGATTGGGCATTGGGCGCTCCTGAGAGGGTGGCGTGATGGCCGTTGAGGGTGGCTTCAGGGCTGGCTGACGGTTGGCGGCGACGGTGCTCTTCTGCGTTTAGGTTTTTTGGCTGTGCAGTGCTGGTCTTGGGCTGGGTCCCTTGTTTGGGCTTCCACTCGCGATGGGCTTCTGGTTTGGGCCACTTGTGGTCCTCACCACTCTGGGTTGTCAGTTATCTTTTCTTTGGCAGTGTGGGCTTGGTCGCATTAGGTTTTAGGCGTTCTTTAGGTGTAGTGCGCTTGTACACCTTTGGTGTAATCTTTAGGCGTTTGTGTTCCTCGACACTTTTGGTGTAACTTAGGCGTTTGACTTTCGACGCTTTTGGTGTAGTGCATTTTGTGCACTTTTGGTGTAATTTTCTTTGGTGAATAATAAAATCTTTTACTTACCATAAAAAAAAAATTTCATCTTCTCCACCGGGACAAACGTGAAGATCAATGAAATTCATGATAAAATTTGAAGTTTACAAGTTTAAATTACTAAATTAGAATTAGTTAATCATTTGATTTTATTTATAAATTGAGTCCAACAGAATATCACAACAAACATGAGATATTCAAAATCCGATTTCACTTACTCAATTGTCAATACTTCCTAACGCTCACAGAATAAAAAATTAATTAATTAAGATATCATATTAAAATTTATACGATCGGTGTGAAAGATTGGAAAATCAATCTCTGACCTCAGTCCTAGGAATCAATTGAATAATGTCTGTCGATTTTTTGTTGTTGACATTTTTATCATGAAATAGTCGCGCCAGTCCGTTTACAAATATTAAATATTATCAACAACGACAAAAAAAAATCTGACAAACCAAAGAGACCAATTAAGAAAAAAGGAAAAACAAAAACGAAAAGATACCAAAAAACAGGAAAGAAAGAATCAGCATATAAAATATATATATATATAGAGAACCTTGGTCTTACTGTCACTGACACAGAAAACCAAAAACCACTGTTCTTATTATTACCAAGCAAGCATTTTTTTATTTTTATTTTTTGAGGAGAGCAAGCATTTTTTTTATTTATTTATAAAGAAAACAACCAAAAGGGCACCGACCCTTTATCCGGTCGAAGGAGGAGGCGGCGACCAGAGATTGATCGCCGATCCAACGGTCCTCGTTTCTTCATTATTCATCGCCAAACGGCCGCTGTACGTTGAGTAAAGCTTAAACTTTTTGTTATAATTCTGCCTCTTCGATTTTCGAGACTTTAACGTAAGAGATAGAGAGAGAGAAATCCGCAATCCCTTTTAATATTGAGCGGAATTAGTTTTAATTGTCACATTATCGATTTTTTTGGCTGATTTGCTCTGCATTTTTTATACACTAATTTACTGTCAAGTTATCTTCTTTAGTTTTTAGTTTCTTGTAAG
>SOPF01025637.1:21144-46815 GCA_012979155.1 Hypericum perforatum
GAGAGAGAGAGAGAGAGAGAGAGAGAGAGAGAGAGAGAGAGAGAGAGTGGAAGCTGACACTTTGGTCAAAGTTTTGATGTGATGCAATCTCCAAAAGGGGTTAAAGTTGTGCTTTTTATCGTGTAATTGATTTTAGTGGTAAAAGACATAGGATTTACTTAAGCATATTTTAAATTAAAATTTTTTGAATGCAGAAGATATTGTTGTAAAATATATTATTTTCCCTTTTTTCCCTTATGGTGTAGGGTAAGTTTGTTTGACCTTTTGGTACTTATGGTCAAAACGGGTTTTAATTGCTTGTATTATATGAAGGATAGATTGGAATGTGTATATATATATATCATAGCTGTGACATGTGAGTGGAGTAGGGACAGACTCGTGAAGGGGTACTACAAAGTAACTTTGTACTTATGCATGTTTTGGTTTGAGTTTTTTTGGGTAAGTTCTCAAGCACTTGGCGTCAGGAAAAGTTTTACAGCTTTTCTGGTACTCTGTACCCTTCTGTTGTTGGTTATTATTATCCGAGTTAAAAAGTTCTCTCAGGCAGGTGAAAATATTTTTGGAAAAGTGTTGTTTTTTTTTTTTTGTGAGAGGTGATTGCTTGTGGACCTTCTCTTTGGGAAGTTAATGAGTTGTTGAGGAGGTCGGTTTTGTTCTGTGTCTATTACGAATGAGTTTGAATTGATATATAGGCTGGCAAATAATGTAAGATGTTCTTGTAGGGCCATACATTTATAGAATATGAAATATTCCTTGATCTGTCATGCTAGCTAGGTTGCTCATGTGCTCTCTTTATCTTCTTGTCATTTGTCACTAGAGCCTCTAAAATGTAGCACATCAAGCTCTCTTTTGATTCAAGCTGGAACCCTTTGTTGCATTAGATCTCAATGTTTATGGTTTGTGGCCTGCAGTGAGAGAGCCGTGCACGAAGCAGTGGCGAGCATGGAGCCTAATGGTTATAGAAGAGTGAGGAGAAATGATAGTTATGAACAAGAGAATGGTGTTATCCATTCGAGTGTCGGGGAGGTAGATCCATGGACTGCCTGGGCATATCAGCCTCGGACAGTATCGCTGCTGCTAGTTGGCTCGTGTTCTTTGATGTGAGTGCCTATCATGGTGGCGCATGGTCACTATGTTTGAAGAGAGTGAACTTGCGTGTCTGGTATGGTATATGCCAAAAAGCAGAAATGTTTAATCTTTAAATGTAATATTGCAGTTGGGCTAGTGGCGCCCTCGATCCTGAAAGAACTGAATCTGATGACATGGTTACATCTGTGAAAAGGTTTGTCCATCTTGTTGATATATTGAAATGTAGTTCATATCAGTTACTTCTCTATTTTGATTTAAAATGCCATTTTTATTGTTTGCTGTAGGGGTATATTGGCTGTGATTGCTGTTTTCTTGGCTTATTGTTTGTTACAGGCGCCTTCAACGTGAGTTTTTTGTTTACTTTACCTTGTATTCCTCATGACGGTAATTCTACATTCTGATTTTTAGGATATGCCTAGGAGTCTTGTAATGAAATTCTCTCATGACTGAGAAACTACCGAAATGAACTTAAAGTTATCAAAATATATGTTATGTCCTAGCTGTAACTTTTTTGTCAGCAGCTCCCATCTTTTGCTCTATTTATAATGTTCATTCTTGCTCTTGCCGGCATATGAGATCTCGTTATGTGAGCCGCAAGTGTCAGTCCATGACTTAAAAATGCAGATTCTAGCCGAGCGGACCCTCAGTTTATTCTGTTTAATTTTATGGCAGGATCCTCATAAGGCCTCATCCTGCTCTTTGGCGCCTAGTTCATGGAATGGCTGTTATTTATCTTGTTGTTCTCACATTTTTGCTTTTTCAGGTTAGTTTGCATTTCTTGAGTAGTTTCCGTCTTATCAGTTCGTATGCTCATGGTCTGTCCATTCTGCATTTTCCTTGCAGTTCCTAGCTGCCGCTGCTTTGTATTTTCTGTTAATGATTCATTTTGTCTTGCTGATCAATTCAATCTTTCCATCTTTAGAAACGTGATGATGCTCGCCAATTTATGAAATTTCTTCACCAAGATCTGGGAGTTGGTAATTTCCTATGCCCATTGTTGACAAGCATTATGTACTTCTTGATGAACTTCTTTGCTGCCACTATTTCGGCGCTTTAAAATTTCAAACACTTCTTATTAGGCTGGCTTGAGTGACCAAGCTGGAAAATCCTTGTAGCTAACCATCTTAAATCACCTCTCACTTTCGTGATGCAGAACTTCCCGAAAGATCATATGGCGCTGATTGTCGCATTTATACACCCGAGAATCCCTCAAGCAGGTTTAAGAATCTTTATGTATGAATTCTTCTTGCACCACCCGAATATCTAGTTTTCCTCATTTCTAGCTCTATTCTCTCTGTTCACTTCTCCAGCATTTTGATGCTAGAGTTTTCTGACTTTTGATTTTTAGGATACACTTTTTGACGAATTTGTTCTTGCACACATCTTCGGCTGGTGGGGTAAAGCTATATTGATTCGTAATCAGCCACTTCTTTGGGTATTATCTATTGGTTTTGAGATGATGGAGGTCAGTTAACTGTCACGGGCAGTAAGTCTTATACTTTTTCAGTGTTCAGGTTGTTGTACTTTAAACAGCGTGGCGGCTCGTATGTTTAATCTGTTTTTTCTGTTTGTGGCTGCTAGACTTACCCCTGTTGTTTCAGCTAACCTTCCGTCACATGCTGCCAAACTTCAACGAGTGCTGGTGGGACAGTATCGTTCTTGATATACTGATATGCAATTGGTTTGGTGAGATATCTCAGGAGGTCAACATCTTTATCTTTTGTTCTTTTCTCGTGAAAGTTTTTCAATGAAGGTGTGTTTTGCAATATGCAGGTATTTGGGCAGGAATGCACACTGTTAGATACTTCGACGGGAAGACATACGAATGGGTAGGCTTAAGTCAGCAGCCTAATATCATGGGAAAGGTAAGTCACCGAAATGAATTGACATTTCTGATTTGTTTCAACTTTATGCGACTTAAATCTGGCACTGTACGACAATGGCAAATGGATCTCTTTACCAGGTTAAGCGGACATTGGGACAATTCACACCAGCACAATGGGATAAGGACGAGTGGCATCCTTTTCTTGGTCCATGGCGATTCATCCAAGTTTTAACTCTTTGCATCATTTTCTTGATAGTGGAGCTGAACACATTCTTCCTGAAATTCTGTCTTTGGGTTCCTCCTCGAAACCCAGTGATCATATATAGGTTGATCTTATGGTGGCTAATTGCCGTACCTACCATTCGCGAGTACAACTCCTATCTTCAGGACCTGTATGCTCTCATGGCTCACGCCCTTTTTCATTCTGTTCATTATGACACTCAAAATAGTTACGTCTGATGCACACTGCTTTTCTGTGGTTAAATTTAATAATTGATTGCTCTGCTAAACTTGGCTTTTTTAGGAAAAAGGTGAAGAAAGTTGGAGCTTTCTGTTGGCTTTCTCTTGCTATTTGCATTATAGAGCTTCTTATTTGCATCAAATATGGGCATGGTATGCTCTCTCTTTGTGAACTTCAAGTCATTTTGATTCTTTACTTGCAATAATTACAGTGTACCTATCACTTCGGCAAAGACTGATCTTTTAACTGGCACCTTTCATCTCTAACCAGGTCTATATCCGGATCCTATGCCTCTGTGGATAATGATCTTTTGGTCCTCAGTTGGAGCTTCCCTCCTAATATTTCTGGCTGTTTGGTCATGGCAACTACACCGAAGTATGCAGAGAAAGAGACGATGATTCTTTATCAAGCACACTGGTTTATTTGTACTCTCATGAGGTTCTGATGGGTATCATCTTTCTTGTACATACCTATCGCTTTGCGAGGTTGTATATGCTTATTCCTTAAGGCCAGTAGATCATAGCTTACCAGATTAGGCGATTTATGATAATTCTTTTTTAGGTAGTAAAAAATATTCACTGTTGAGCCTATCAGTTGATGATGAGTTCATGCTGTTGAGACACCTGGGCCGAGTGGATTTATTCGTCCACTGATAAATGAAATCTCTTTTCGTTGTTTTTTCTTGCAATATTGGTCTCATGTTACTGCTTTAGAAGTTGAATTTCGCGACGGAATATGGAGGAAGAGGCTTATATTTATGAGGTTGGCTTTAGTCCAGTTTATGCAATCATTGCTTCCCTTTCAGAATGATACAAACGCAGACATTTGCTCTAGTGGCTTTCTGGGTCCAGGTATCTTGGGACAGTGTTCCTGGAGGATGACACCGACACAGGTAAGGTACATTACTTTGATCTGCAATGCTATTTAGCCCCAGGAAATTGAGAATTTTTTGTCTGTGTGTGGTTTGTCACTCAGGAAACTAATTGAATAATTGCTATTTACCATAAATAATCTCTTTCAAGTGCACATGAGTAGACATGAAATCACCAAGATGATCTCTTTTGGCTGGTTTCTGACTGAACCTTAACATCAATTTCCTTGTCCTCCATTTTCTTGTTCTAGGGGGGTTTGTGATAAGGACAAACCTATATTAGGGCGACAAAGCATTTACAATTATTATTCTCTGTCGCTTCCCATTGGTCTTGCCACACCAATGGCAACTTTATTTGGACCATCATTCCTCTCATCGGGGCACGGCAGCAATGTGGTTTAAAGAATTCGGATTCAACGGGATACGATGGACTTGGGGGTGCACCATTAATATGTTCAAGTAGGATCAGCTTATATATAGATACCCCACTTAAATAGAATAGTTTCTTGAATGCTAGACTGAGAATGTCATGGTAGATTGCTTTTTCTTCCAGATGGTCTTTCCTCTTACAATCTCTTCATTTTGGGCCACTCCTTTGGCCTGAAGGAGATGCGTATACGTCTTTGGCATCTTGTCCGGAGATCCCGTGAATTCATTTCCTTGCATGGATGCTAGAGAAAATCCATTTAACAGGCTGAGTTCATTGTTCTGTTGCAGGCTACCATGGAGGACAGCCTCCTCCTCGGGCTCGCAGAGAGCTTGAACCATGTCTGAGCTCCCACACTCCCTTCTGTATTCTAATATTATGGCAGATAGTTGATGAGACTCCAGAACAATATCAGGAATCGTCTGTGCAAGGAAAAAGTTTAACAGGTTTATGAGTTAAACATATACTAGGTTCCTTGCTATATGCTTGATGCTTCATTTATGGACCAGGCAAGTGTTTTACCTCTAGCATCCACCTTACATACTTTACATTGTTGACATGGTGGTTCATATCCAAGTCGCTGCGCTTCGGCTGCAAATCCGATATTAGGATGGTTGTTACTTGTTAGTAATCTGTTAAAAGTATGCGTAGAGGTCTCTCTGAGTTTTGGTCTAAGTTGTTGATTACCTTCAAGCCAGAGTGCACATGTGTTGCATTATCATCCAACTTGGAGATTTTCTCGGGGACTTCTTCTTTGATTGCTTGCTTCTCAGTGAACCATGGTGAGATCTCACCCCTCACTTCATCTGGCATCTTGGACAATCGCCTCGTCTTCTCGTTCATCATCACCCAGGTGCTGTTTCATTCTCAAGTTTTAGATAAAGGCATGTGATGCTAAACTAGGAAAGTGATAATGATGACTAACTGAACAAACCTAGTTGCCCGTGCAAAGACATGGCCAGTCTTTTGGCTGCGAATGAGCCAGTCTCGACGCATTCCGTTCTTCCCTGATGCTCCGACCCATGTGTCAATTTCTATGATCTCTCCCCTGCAAGATTCGGCCGTTATGCTCGTAGCTTTGTTGCAGCTGCGCCTGATTAATAATGTTCACTTCTGAATGTTGGTGGCTTGCTGATCAATACAGGACTTACCAGATGGGATAGTGATCCACCTGAACGTGCATCCTCGACACAACCCAAATGAGATTGTTCCTCACCATTCCGTGCGTCGCCCCAAATCCATTGCTGAGAAGTCCGGACATCCATACATGGTTCAAAGCTGTTTCCTACATACTCATGGAAACCTTCTAAGAACAAGAACTAATCTGCAAATTTAATGTCTATGGTCGAGAATTCCGCGTACTCGTTACCTGAAGAAGATTGAGGATACTCTCAAGTGTAGTAGTTTTATCAGGGCCGACTTCATAAGATCTGATGACAACAGTCTGCCTGTATCCAACGCCTCCCTCAATGATAAGCCCCTGCCGGTGCTGATCAACGAACTGTTTCTTCGTCGGTATGTTCTGGCGAGCCAGCTCCTTCGAGAGGTGTCCGTTCTCGACAGTGAAGTCGAGCGTCGTTGTAGCAACACCGGGCCCTTGTCGGAGCGTATTGATCTTCACCGTCCTACTGGCAGACCCAATGATCTTGGTCTTATTCAGGTTCTGCTTATTTGGGTCAAGGCTGTTGCTTCCCGTACCCGAAGAACACCTGACGAGCAACATGAACGTGGGCGACAAAGCCGCCATGGCGATCGGACCCTTTTCTTCTCCTGTGTGTTAGGAGAGGAAAAGGTTTAGGTGGAAGGGTTTGAGGAGGGCTTTTAAGATGAGAAGGTGGCGGTGGAGGCAAGGGTTAAACGTCAAAACCATACATAAAAGGGACAAATTGCAGAAGCTTTTACATAGCAGCAATAGTGAACAAATCAAAGAAGAGCCCTTGAATCTGCTGTTAAGCCAAAGAGTGTTCCTTTTGTTGGTTCAGTTAGTTGGTGTTCGGTAACTTTGTAGTCATCGGACAGTTGGAAGCAAACAAAACTGGCAGGTCTGGTAATTGGCATATGTCTGTCGTAGGACAAACTTGTCTAGTAACTTCTTCAAAACTTATTTTTTTTTCTTATTTTTTAAACTTACTCGGTATCCAGGCAATCACTAATTTAATATTCAACCTGGGTTAGAATTTTGAATAATAGCAAAATTGTTCTAATAAATATTCAATATTTTTATTTTTTATATAGTTCAAACTTAAAGCGTTGTTATTAAACTAAGATAACTATATGGCTGATTGATCTAACTATTAATAATTTACCTGCTTCTTGGGTTCCTCTTGTTGAGTTCGAGCTCATTACGTAAATATAAAATTATAAAATACTATGTCAAGTTGCAACGATGGCATGTTAAAATTGAACTCCAACTTTGATATGCATTTAGAGTTTCCAACAGAAACTAATGTTTGTTACCAAGAGTTTCAAAGCTCGGTAGAGAGATTATGTCACTATTTAGTATTTATGGTCATACCCGTTTAAATTTTGATCACTAAGTAGAGTAGAGTAGATTGTCCAGTTTTTTCCACGAGAGAATCATAGACTAGTGTTTATAGCCCATTAAAATACCCGCACCAAGATGCAAGAATTTAGATTCTATTCTCCAAAGAAGCTATTGGATTGGACACGTTGTGGAATAAATACATTTTCAATACTTATTAACGCAATCATTAGTATCGTTTTATTAAAAAAAAATAGTTTCTTTTAAAACTATAATTAATTTAGAGTCCTGGAGTTCCAATTTAGAGTGCTAGAAATTCAAAGCTTAGTAAAGAAACTATGTCTGTCACTCTTTGCGGTCATATCCATTCAAACTTTGATTGGTAAGTGTAGTAGAGGATGAAAGGATTTCTGCCATTACTAAAAATTTAGATTATATTCTCCAAAGAAGTTATTAGATTTGACACATTGTGGAATAAACAATGATGCCGATGGAGATTGTGGACCCAATTTCCTTCCCAAAGAAGTTTTATTAGCAATTATCAGAGAGCCTCGACAGTATAAGCCTTGTTCTTTGTCTTTGCTTGGGATTTTCGTAGGAGCTTAGTCTGCTAAGTACTTAGTAAGTATTCATACGGACAGCAAAATATGATCTATTTTGGTTAATGCAGACGCTCCAAAACCAATTATATTAATACTATACGGATCAAAGATCAATTTGCACATGTACTTGCTGATAAAGTATAATTAGCACCAATACCATCTTAAAAGTACAAGGTGCTAATTGTAATATGTTATTAACGCGTACGAGGTGCAATTTAATAACTGTAGGCTGCAAACAGCATCAATTATTCTTACTTGACCTTTTCTCGACACGGGACAAAGATCAGTTTGCACCTTGTACTTGTTGAAAACGCATAATCAGCATCACCACTAATTCGTACTAATTGTACTAATTGTCATTTTATGTGCAATGTGCTAATTGTAAGTTTTTCAATAAGTACGTGGCGCAGTTTGATCTTTCGTTCCAAACTTTAGGCTGCCAAACAGCATCACCACTAATTCGTACTATTACCTTTTTTCTCCACACAAATTTAATCGCCTATAGGAAACCAGACAAACAGATATAGACACAATAAGCCTCTTTCCTCCTCTTGAACATGGACAAGACACCAAAATATAAAACAATTATATGGCTCCTGAATTATGTCGTCCTAGGATAGTGACATCAACTGCAAGTTTAGTCATTGCAAAGAGACCACATTTGCAACATCCTATTAAAAGAACTTTATGCAGCATAATGAAGAACAACATGGATCCGCCGATCAGGCGGCATGATCTCGAGAATTACCTCTCTTGTCCCGCAAAATTATGGTCCCGCAAGCTTGCCCCTTCTCTTTTTATTTTTTTTATTTGGACTATACCGATTGCACGATCAACCAAACCATGAATACATACAAATCATATCGAATTCTAGGCCATGGTGATGTAAAAAGTGATGAATTAATGTTATTATGATAAATAAGGATTGATTCATTCATCAACAAGCACAAATGACAATTATAGCGAATGACTAGAAGGTCATTGGAGAGTAGTTTGTCAAAACTGAGGACTTTATTTGTACATTTCGCCGTTCAATTTTATGTTGCGGATTGATTTTCCAATCTAGCTCCTGATTTTTTCGAGGCATGTGTTGTATTAGTGTTCTCTGGGTTTTCAATTCAATTAACTAAATGATACATTGATATAAATTAATAGTTGCTGCATTTTTAGAAAGTTAGTGAGACAAAAAGATGCATTGCTTGGAGGATTGATCTCAGTTCTGGTCACCAGAAGCAGTCATTTTGTGGTCTGTGCTTGGCATCTCTGCGGCTCATCCGTTCATCAATTTTTGAAGAATTGCCTGCCAACACAATCAAATCGACGCATCGATTAACTCGTCGCTAAAGTGCCCCGAAGCTTTGGTCCGCACGGAAGGAACCCACACCAGCACACAAGATAAGATTCGTGTAAAGATCAGCAAGGGAAAGGTTATGCAAGAGTGCTTACAGGACATAAGCGGCACGATTTCAGCCCCTCTTGTAGTTCGGGGTACGCAAGTAGAAGCTTTACCGGACGAAACTCAACAGATTGACTGCTGCTTCTGTTGTCCATGAAGCAAACTAACTCGCGCTGCAGAAGGTGTTCGAATGCCTGCAAACATCGGAGTGGTTAACGGAATAGGTATCTTTTACAGTCCAAGTAAAGAAGTTTCTCACCCGTAAGCACGCGTCTCTAGCGTAATAATCGGATGTCTGAAATGAATCATGTATTGTCTTGTACTCTGAAACATTGGAAACACGTCAGAATTAAGGACTTCATATGTCAAGTAAATAGTTTAAAGATTTCGAGGCAGATGCAGCTAACCTTTCATTACAGCACAGAAGTTGTAAGAATTTTGCTCTTTAACTTCTAATCGCCTCATACATACAAGGATGTATAATTCCAATATGGAGCAGTCTGCTTACAGCAATTGACAATAAAAAAAATTGCAGTACGAACAATTGGAGAAAAATTAAATGAGAACAAATATGCTAAGTGAGAATAACAATATATCACAAATTACGGAAATATATTTTCCGACCTTTTATGCATTCTTGCTTCGGCTTCCGTTGAATATTTGAAAGCGCAGCTTTGAAGTTTTCAATTGATGGCAAGCCAGATTTCATGTCCAGACAGGAGATCGCAATAAATCTAGCAGCAAGCGGCAAGTTAGAAGAGGTGAATGCTTTTCATCTTACATTTATGCTTATAGCTTGAAAAAGATAGTACTCACAGAAATCTCAACAACTGGCTGAATGTAGAACTGGAGTCCAGAAAAGCACCAAGTATGACTTTGAATCTTTCATCTGCTAAAATATTCTATCACATGCTAAGGAATTCAAGAATTCATAAGAGGATGATTGTAGTGTCCCTAAAGAAGAACTTTCCAGTGATATGTTACACCCAATCAAACTAATAGAACCAACATGTTCAAGAGAAGAAAGATAGTTGACACTTTTTCTTACAGAAATTCTGTTCATGACTTTCACTGCTGTCAATAGTTTTTTTCCACCTAAATGGCATTTAACTGAAATTTGGTGCCTCAAACCTTTAACTGAAACTTCTATGGTGAGATTATGTGGTGATAGTAGTGCACATATGAGAAATATAGCCAGAAGCTTCATCCAAAATCACTCAAGGATACTTGAAGCTTTTTGTTGAATTGAGACACATAGCTGTCTGTAAAGCTTGAATCCTCGGGCAAATATAAAACATGCTCCAACAATCTTAAGTAGACCACATAAAATGTTAGACCGTTGGTAATTTAAGAAGCTCCAACAATAGATTTGGTAGCAAAAGTACCTCTGCACGTCTTCTCCAGAAGGAGGAAGGAATAATAGCTTTCTATGAGAAAATCGAGACCGTACTCTTTTCTCCAAGAGCTGATCAGCATCCTGCATAAAGAACTTTGTTTCTGAGGTTTTCAACTAGCTATAGTGCACAGGTCTACAACACATTGTACAAAGACTTCAGAAAAAGTAAAAGTTCATTTGGTTTCGTTCCGTCTGTCTTATAGGTTTAGTTTGAGGTTAAGGGGAAACCCACCAAACGGCAACTAACTCCTACGACAACAGCTTGAGACGTGATTGATTGCATTGCATCCAGTAAGCTATAAAGTAATCGCTGTTTTCCCTGATAATGAGCAACAACATGAATCTGTTACAAAACAGAAGACAGAAAATACGGTAGCATGGAGCAGAAGTGCAGAACTCCTGATGGAAAACTAATATTTATTGGAAACATAGAACATTAGGCCTGAAACTGCGAGAGTTCTTGCAATACACACATAGGAAAGGCACAATGATGCTTTCACCTGTGCAAAAAGGTCAAACTCATCAAGTGCGAAAATGACAGTTTTATGGGCCAATCCGCATTCCCTGCAAGTCAAGAGACCGATTTTCTTTATGTGAGAAAATGGTACTCCAACTTCAAACAAAATCCCCAAAAACCGTAGAGAAAGGGCTGCGAATATTATTTTAACTCACTTTAACACAGCTATCATGAATTGGGAGTTATCATCATATGATGCCTGCAAGAACATTTCCAGATGAAGATATTCTGATCGTACAGAAAAGGATGACAAAAGTTTGTTAAGCTTCTCTCAGGAAACCATTACCATTTTCGAGAATTGCAAATGATGCTCCATGCATAGCTGCCTAGCAATTTCCTGGATGACAACAAGAAAAAAAAAAAAACTAAGTTATGCAATGGTATCCATGATGCAGAACCAATAGTGTTCTCGAGAAATGCAAGGAAAGGATCAATTGTTAACCTTAAAGGCGCAGATGTCCTCGCTGTGCAATAACCCATTGAGCCTGATCTGCAAACCCAAACCATCCAATCACCAAACCAGGAAACGAAGCAAGACACCTTACCAAATGCACTCAACATAACCCAAATTCCAAGCAAACTACCCGACAGAGAAACGGTACAAATCAAGTAAGCCGAGGGGCGGTTAACTCATTGTACGTACCACGGATATCGAATCGGGGTGCTCGTGCAACAAATCCGCCAGGACAAGTTCCAGCACCTGCGGTTTCCCCAAAAGACAAAAAAAACACAGAAAGTGATAATCTTTCCAAGAACCCTAACGAGAGAGAGAGAGAGAGAGAGAGAGAGAGAGAGAGAGAGAGTACAGCAGACTTGCCGGAGCCGCGGGGCCCGAGGAGGAGGACGGAATTGTTGCATCCCTCGGTGATCGAGCTCGATATTAAATACTTCAACTTGCTTTCATATTTCCCCCCCAAAAAACGAAAGATAATATCGTTAGAATCTCCGTATCCAACCCACCACCTTCGCACTGGATCACCTCGATACCATGTTACAATCTCCTTATATAACCCGAAACCTTACGACAATGGGTTGGTGAATTTTTCACACTTATAAATTAACCGTCCCGGTGAAAAAAAAAACGAATTGGGGAAAGCGGCGGCGTGGTGGGTTACCTGAAATTGGTGTCGGGGGAGTCGTAGGAGAGAGGCCTGAACACGAAATTAGGGTTACATAGGCGTGCCCTAATCAAGCTCTGCGCTTTCTCCGCCTCCTTCTCCATTCCCATTTTCTCCATTTTTCTTCTTCTCTAAATCTAAATCTACTTAAATTCTCCGGGAGAAACAAAAAAAAAAAGAAATAATCAATTAAAAATAGGAGAAAAGTCGGTTAGTTTAACCTTGAGTTATGGCGGGAAAAGGAGCAAGCGGTTTAGTTTTATGGAGGGAGAACTGAGGAGTGAGGATGAATTTTCTTATTGGGCCTGGCCCGGTTAATTTCATGGCCCATTTAAAAATCCCAATTCACTTTCCCATTTATATTTGTTTTATCTCTTTTATAAATTATGCTGCTGTTACAAATGATAACGAGGTTGTCCACTTTGATACTATATTATCACGGTATCATATTTGATCTCATATATTTTTGCAATGAGTGTATGGTAATTTTTCGACTTAACAGGCTAAAAACTTACCACTTGAGATTTTTCCAACAATTTTAGCTTTGTACCAGATGCGCAATTACAAGTTACTTCCAAGGTATGTTCAGATTTCTAATTTGCATATTAATTTCATAAAAAATATATTTAGAATTCATTTATGCATCTAAAAATACTTGGAATGAACTCTATCCATGCCTATCTAAAAAATATGCATCTTAATAGTTCCTCCAGAGGGTCTATTTACAAATTCATACTCTTTGATACAATTATCATTTACAAATAAAATTTCATAAAATAAAAGGATTCCATTGAGAAACCAACACGTTCATTAAAAATTGTCAAAGTTGGCAAGTGCACAATATCAAAACGAACTTTATTTACATCAGTGAAGAGTAGAGAACCGCATGCTGTCGTCCGAAACCAGACGACAGCGAGAGAGAAATATCTGCAGGAAGATAATACAAAAGACAAGGACCAAAAGCTACACGGTAGAACTGGAGCCAACGGTTCTCCTCCTCCTCCTCCTCCTCCTCCTCCTCCGGTCTTAAACACAACTCTCTCTCTCTCTCTCTCTCTTTCTCTCTCTCTCTCTCTCTCTCTCTCTATCTAAGCGAGAAGGTTGAAGACGAAGAGAAATTTGGAGAGAGGGAGGGAGATGGGAAGCACTCTAATCCCGCTCTTGCGCGTCCACTCTATCCGGCCCACACCGGTCCCACTCCTCACCGAACCCAAGCTCAGACCGACGCGGCTCGGCTTTGGTGCGGCCCGGAGTAGTAGGAGGAACACGAGGAAGGGGAGGCTCGTCTCCTTCGCCGCCGTGGACGATGACCTCACCCGACAAGACTCCGCCACTAGCACCTCCTCCGCCCTCGAGGACAGGCCTGGTAATTTCCCACCTCATCGAATTTAGTTGCAGTTTCCTTCTTTTAGGCTCCGTTTGTTTTGCCGGAATATGAATCCGGGAAGCTGCTTTTTACTCCCCGGGTATTTTATCCGACGAGACAAACGGACCCTTAATCGGATAAGTAGCTAAGAAGATGAAAGCCCCTCAAGCGAAGCCCATAAGACTGAAGTATGTATGAGCTTCACAGTGCCTCTCGTGCTATCAAATGGAGCTTGTACGAGCACGACGGGCCATAGGCTCTGTTCGAGCAATTGGCTCTTTAACCATATAGTAATTTCGATATTATGCCCAAAACCTTCGGGCAATGAGTAGATGAATCTTGTACACTTATAAATAGGTCCAACACAATTGCCACTTTCGATCCGGGACTCTCACAAACAAAAAGCTAGAATCTTGTTGTTTAATGGTTTCTTCTTTTAATTGAGCTAGTAGAGCGAGGAAGGGGAAATATGTGATCTTGTTGCTTAGGATTGATTGTTGTGTGCAGGGGAGTTAGGCAGAGAAATGCAAGGGGGCGGAATCTATGACTTCTTGTATCCGAGCAAGGATCTGCTCCCAGATGACAAGGAGATGACTATCTTCGACCATCTGGAAGAGCTCAGGGGGAGGATCTTTGTGTCAGTATTGGCGGTTGGCGGTGCTATCCTCGGATGCTTTGCCTTCTCCAAGGACCTCATTATGATACTCGAAGCTCCCGTTAAGACGCAAGGCGTCCGGTTCTTGCAACTCGCTCCCGGTGAATTCTTCTTCACCACGGTGAAGGTTTGTACTTTTTACCCAATCGACTGGTGCAAAAGGATTATATAAGTTTTTGTTCCTTGAGTGTGTATGTTTGCTGCATTTGCAGGTATCAGGGTACTGCGGTCTTCTTTTGGGAAGTCCTATTATCCTCTATGAGATCATAGCTTTTGTTCTTCCTGGTCTAACGAAGGCGGAGCGAAGGTTCTTGGGGCCTATCGTGTTGGGTTCCTCAGTGCTATTCTATGCTGGAATAGCCTTCTCATATGCAGTTCTTACCCCGGCAGCCCTGAATTTCTTCGTTAGTTATGCAGAAGGAGTCGTCGAATCTTTGTGGTCCATTGATCAGTACTTTGAGTTTGTGCTGGTGCTCATGTTCAGCACCGGCTTGTCTTTCCAGGTAATTTATTTTCTTCCGCGGAGTCTTGTACTTCGACGCCTTATTGTCTCCCCTTATTTGTGATTAGTGGATCTAATCGAACCCTCTTACACTGCAGGTCCCCGTGATACAGCTTTTGCTCGGACAAGTTGGTCTGGTGACGGGAGACCAGATGCTCTCGATATGGAGATATGTCGTCGTGGGTGCTGTTGTGGCGGCTGCCATTGTCACGCCATCAACGGATCCTCTCACGCAGATGCTTCTCGCGGGGCCCCTTCTCGGTCTTTACTTTGGCGGTGCGTGGATGGTCAAGCTTACTGGCCGGTAATTGATGATGTCTTACTGTCCAAATCGGCGAATGATACTTTAGTCGTAGTTGTGTGTGCATTGGTGGAGGATCAATTGCCCCTGTATATGACTGAGAGGATGTAATATAGTAACTACCATTATTCAAAGAAATATGAGCTAGAATTGTTCATGAATCACCAAGTTAGTTCAAGCAGTACTGTATAGTAACATGCCATGAATCCGGTCCGACCAGTTGGATTATTGTACAATTGTTCATGAGGTTAGTGTTTTTTTGCTTAAAACCCAGGTTGGTAATCTCCCAGATTCGTGGTTCGGCCAGTTGAATTGTCGGTAACCACTCCTTGGACATACATACAAGTAGGGAGACCAGGGTTCCATGATTTTTGACCAGTTGAATTGAATAAATTAGATTAAATTTATTATCATCCCTGTAGATATTCCATTAATAATAAGTCATGCCTCTTCTCATAAATTGTTTGTACTTAAAATATACAACTGTTACTCCAATTTAGCTATTGGAAGCCAGGAAGCCCTTAGTTTGGCACTGCAATTACTCTCATAAGTTCAATTGCATTGTTGATCTGCTTGTCTTACCTGACTGCTTGGATGTGAACTTTGTACCCACCAATTGTAACACCAGGCCGGAAATGAAATTTATACTCGCGGTCATGTCGACAACACTCTTTTCTTGGTATTTTTTTAAGGTATTAGTGTCTTGACAAGATCGACGGCGGCAAGAGTGCAAGTGTTTTCTTGGTGTTTTGAAAAACTATAATGAGCTTATTCATATAAACAATTGTATATTTTTTTCCTGGTAACTTGTCATTCTTTACGCGCAAGAAGCTGAGTGAATTAATATGGGCTATCTTCCATCGCTGGAAGAGAGTATGGAAATGGGAGTTGTCTTAGCCGGGACAAGATTTATGCATGGAATAGCCTTTGCCGGGATGGGAGAGCTCTTTGTTCAGGCATTCCAATGGTTACAAATCGAACCTCATCTCACTCATCTGGCCGAAGTTGTTTGTATAATTGCTTGTCTAGGAATGACAATGTTTGTATAATTGCTCGTCTGTGTGACAAGTTGCCAGAAAGAAAATGTAATAACATAGGTTATTTTTCTCTTCTGATTTACAACAAAGGAAGCAATGTACTTGTCTTATCAAACACCAAAAAATCGGAGAGTCAACCTTCTCTAAAACCTAATTTTTCCTAGTTGCTGATTGCTACATTCTGCATCTTTGCCTGCAACTCCGAATTACCGATGCAACTCAGTTCCTGCTCGATCACCCTTAACGAACTCTTCAGGTTGTCGCATGCTTGGAGGAAAGTGTCCGAAGAGCTTTTGAAGCTTTCTACCACACCCTGGATTTCGAGGAGGAAACTCGATATTTTCTTCAAAGCTGCATCTATTGATTGAACTTCTTGTGGTGGGTAAAGACAGGCCCCGAGCTCATCGATCTGTACCCCAATTCCTTGGCATGATCTCAGTAAACTCTCCAACGAGTCTACGAATCCACCATCGTCACATGGCTTCTCCAGTTTAATAAAACCAGTGATAGTACGTATTAGTTCCTTGGTGAATACAAGTGCCTCAGAGACGACCCTTGTTGCTGCTTGGGCAACTCTCATCTCCTCGGGGGACAAGTCATTGCCGAAATCTCCATCACTGGAACAATCTTCATGATCATGGCTTACATTTTCCGCCTGTGAAGAAGAATAATTAGAATTTTCATCTGCTTCATCGGAGGAAGCCGGCTTTAGCTCCTTCATCTCGCGAAGAACATCCTTCACCGAAATTGCAACTTTTGTCATTGCTCGGCCAATTGCGGTGACATTTGTAGCAGGGGTCTTCTTAAGGGCAGAGCATGCCTCCCAAACTGCACCCACTAACTGAGGTACAGTGAGTTTTATGTCCTTATCACGAGTACCTGCAGGTATTTATCACCACCAATAAATTAGTTACTACTGCAAAATAACAGGAAAATGTTCAAACAAAGTCAAATTATAATCTGAACTCTCTATAAAATAGATGGTTGGCTCCAGTGAGATAAGGTTAGTCCTGATTCTCCTGAACCTTTGCTACTAAAGCATCGATGTCCAATTACTGTTATAGACACCGAGAGAACAATGCCAGAAAAGAAGTTCAACTGTATTACCACTAATGATATCCTACACTAGGAAAATTAAAAGAAAAACAAAAGTTGTCAAAGTCATCTGCTTCTTCAAGTCTCAAACTAAAATACTTGCATTCAAGATGACGGGCTGCATATATCTGAGTATGCAAATCAAGAGATTACCGTAAGAAGATACAGTCTCCATCATCAGCTTGAAGCTGCAATCAACAACTTGTTTTATCGCCGCATGGATATTAGACGAAAGGGTAGGCCCTGCTCCAACCGTACTTCCATGAGAAAGTAATAGCAGACCCTGCAAGGTATTGAAGTATACTGCCATATTATCCTCGACTCCTTTAGCATCCGGTGCTTCCCCGCTCCACAGCATCCCAACTGCAACATCATCGCATCACAGAGATATCAGGAACTCCGAATAACATCATAGGACAGAGTTTCTCGTCTTTTTATGAGCTTGAAACAGTTCACCTTAGAACAAGCCAAGCCGTATTATGGCTTAAATAAAGTCGCAATGATGCAATCTTTACAACTTTCTTTTCTCTAACTAATATAGCTACACTTCAGCCAACAAGCACAAGAGGGTGTTGATCTAGCTTAAACAAGAGGTCTCAAGTTTGAGCTCTTGGAAACGCAACACTGTTGATTACTTGCTCGGTTGCCACCTTTCAATGGTCTCACCCGTCTCGAACTTGAATTAGACAGCACAGTGGGTGGTTAGTGGTATAAAAATAAAAAAGCTAAACTTTAATGAGACTCGAATAGTGGCCCAATTCACTAAACGAACCACAGAAGTAGCTCATCTAAATTAACGCTTGAACTGGGTCAGACCACAAAGCTCTGCCTAATCGGCTGGGATTGAACTTCAGACCACTTTTTACTTAAGCTATACTTATGAGATGAACAATTCAATTGTTCTCCAATCTCCAAAAAGTAGATAACCAGAAAAAGGAAAAGGAAAAAGGGAAAATTCTGGTGTTCCATACCAACAGTAGCCTGCTTGGAGACCTGGTCGCCCATTTTGACCACGTCATCCCACTTCACTTTGTCCAGGGAAGAAGGAAGTGCACGATCCAACGCCTGAAACCCACCAACCAAATCAGAGAAAGTCCAAAACCCTAATAACGGAGCTAATCATAATAAGCCTAAAGACTGGAACTTTGCGAGTGGAGGAAGGAAATAATTACTGGGTTTTGAAGAGAGGAAGAATTAAGGAAGAACCTGGAAGGTCTCGTGGACGGCGTGGAGGTGGGAAGTCAGGGCTCGGTGGAGCCGCTCTTTCTCTGCTTTCCCCATCTCCTCTGACCTCAGCTATTCCTCTTTTTTGAGTCTGGGGGGGTTTTTAAATAAGGATGACATTGAAAGTTTTGCAAATCTTTAGTTGTTTTCGGTAAAATTAGTTTTTAGGAACACATAGAGTTGATTTTCTGTTGTCTGGTGTTAGAATCTTTTTGTTTTTGTTTATACAGTTTAAAATAGATTCACGATGAGTGTTGCGTTAACATTTAGGAAATATGTTCTTCAAATTATTAATTAGGAAAACAATTTCGGGGAAGAGCAAATTGACGTGTTTGAGTTCGTGATTATTTTCTAAAAGATAAGATAATTACAAGTTACAATTTTACCACTAAAAATGTCAACTGCAAATTTAAAAATGCCAGACCACACAAGTTAAAGTAAACCTTTTCTTTTAAGTCATATTGAAAATGACAAATTTCTTCGAATTAAAAACATTTTAGTGTTATATAGTATATACCATCATATATCCAGGTTATTGACACAAATTAAGTAACTTTTTTGTCATTTACAATTTTCACATTTCCATGAACTTGAGAGTGAGTTAAATTGGTAATTACATTTAGTTATCTTAGAGACGTATCTAAATGATCAACAGGAATATCACAATCCCATCATTATAATGCCCGGACGGGGCTGTCTTTTTTATTTATTTAAAGAACGAGACCGGGGACGTAGAATATAGCTATAGCGAAGTTGATACGTCATTGGACACTATAACTCTACTAATAATGTAATTATTTATTATTCTTCATAAGTCGTGAAACAAAACGGAATTCAAATCACCGGTCATAGCCCGTGAGTGGAGAATACAAATGCACCTATCAATCCAACAAAACTAGAAGTGAAACAAGATTTGCTGGAATCTTATTCGATCTTGTCTGTTAATTTTTATGGAGATCTCTCCGTCAGAGGGGGATGGGATCAATGTACAAGGTGTTGATCCATTTCTCTGCGTACTTCCCGTCGGTCATTGCGTCCCTCTCTTTGTAGAAGGCTTCCAGGAGACGTCCGAAGTTAACGACCGGCATCAGAATTTCCAGTGGAACATTTGCGGACTCTCTCATCAGTTCCTCGTTCACCATCTTCCACGTGTTAGATATTATTCTTTCAAACTCTGCCACTGTCTCCTCTTCGGATGCCTTGTTTTCCCTCTTGTAGCTGGTGAAGGGACACGTAGGGTTCTTGCTTATCTCGTCTCGCTGCATGGCACATGTAATAAGTAATGTAAGATTCTTAAACTCTAAATCCTAAAAGTAGATCTATTAGATTAAAGATTATATGTATTATGCGAGAAATACGGATAGTGCAAATATAATAATGACTATAAGTTTAACTCGTTCTGATATCTTGTTAAAACTATCATTCGTAACTCAAAAAATTTTAAGATTTTAACATGAGATTTTCGGATTTAGGTTCGAGATTTTTGTATTACCTTGTAGGTGACCAAGTCGTTGCGAAGACGAGCAATAACACACACGTCGTGGGCCAGAGTAGGTCCATTTCGCAGCCACTGGAACGCGGGGACGGCGATCTCCCCCATACCCACGAAGGAAAATGCGTTCATAAATCTTGTCCCCGCCGTAAAAACTCCCATGTCTAGGCTCTCCTTGAATGATGGTATATACCCAGTTTTGATCCACTTGGCTTCCACCATGTAAGCTTGTGCAACTTCCACCACCTGTAGTTAATATGCTAACTTATAGACCGCTGTAAAATTTTCGGTCGATATAGGTCTGAGCATGTTGTAATACTTTGAGAGTAACTTTTTTACAGGTAGAAATTTTATTATAAACACAAGTCAATATATATAATAATAAAAATCAATATATTAGTTATACATATTCAACTTGGGTCGTATGATCTCACTAAAATCATGACGTAATAAAATTCAATGAAAAAAAATCTATATTAATAAAAAAAAGGCACCCCATAACATCTTGAGTATTTGGAGTTATCAATATACTTACGTAATCCTTTGTCAAAGAGACACACATAGTTGTTCCATTCCGAGCCGCACAGTTCTCTAATTCATCAAAACAGTCTAGGTAGGCTGTACAAAGGTGCTTCATATAATCTTTTGGAAGTTGGTCGATGATGGCTCTGTCCCACCTGAGAAGTTCCATTTTTTAGAAGAAAAAAATCATATCGATATCTACTTAACGGTGTAAGAGTTCGTTGGTTCTGACAATGGTACGATAAAAACCTCTCCAATGCGTCAGTAAAAATCGGTAGCTCATCGAACTCGCCATATGTATCATAGATGTCGTCGAGAAAAGTTACGAGGTTGCATTGTTTGATGTACTCGGCCCGCGCATAAGCATACTTTGGTTCAAAGAAAAGAGAGTCACTCCAGAAGAAATACTCCATGATTCTGTCTCTAGCAAATGGTAGCTTGGATTGGAGATTCTGGTCTACTGACCACCTACACATGATACGAATATATTATTATTCAAGTGATATCTGAATATCAGGTGGTCTTAACCAAAACATAATTTAATAAGTGTAATCAATGGTGGAACGGTCTGACCATAATCCTGAGGTCATTTCCATGAAAAAAACTGGAGAATGGCTGGACCAGTTAATTGGTCACACCAGCTAGACCACATCAAATTGTAACTTTTTTAGCTTTGCTAGATTAAAATTGAAAAAATTATGTTTTATACTTGTAATTGATAAACTTTACAATAAATCAGAACATATGTATAATTATTTGACATTATAATGTTAAGTTAATTATTTAATAAAATATTATGAAGAAACTCCGGCCCAGCATGCGTTTCAACCGTTTGAATCCTAAAACAGAGGAAAGAGAAACTTACATCTTAATCCGTTTTTAAAGCATTAGTTATTATTTAGGAAATCATACATCTTCAACAACAATCAAACATGTTCTACCAAGTAGAGATAGGATAAAGGAGAAACATCAGATATAACCGAATCCGGTTGGATTTACAAAAGAAAAAACAAGGGAACTTACTTGAAAATATCCCTTATCTCTTGTTGGTGAAGCAACTGAATGCGGTTGAAGTCGAGCTTGGCGAACTTGAGCAACGTATCGTTTCGAGGTTCGTAATCTTGGTGGCATTTTTCGTAGAAAGAGATGAATTCCCTAACTTTGAGCCTGGGAGGTCCCCTGAACAATGGAGTCTTCAACGAACTGAGTACTTCATCTCTCAAATCTGAGTCCAACTGAGCCAATTTTTCCAAGTGCATCCTTGTGAAGGCCAAGGCTTCGTCGAGGATTTCTTCCCCGTGGGTGGCGAGATGGGCTGCTTCGAATAGACCCAGCAGGCCTTTGGAGTCCCTGGTAAGGGAGTCCTTGAAGAACTTTCCATTATTACTGTCCTTGAACTTTTTAAAGACGTCTGATGGAGTTGCATGAATAGAGTGTTGTTAAATTAGGGTTCTGTATGTTCATTAATGACACGAAATCTTACATGACAGGAGATCTTACCGCACGACATCTTGACTCCGTGTTGTCTGAAAATTTGAAACACAACAGCAACAGTGTAAAGATCATAATCGTTTTTATCCAAAAGGTTGCTATTCAGGTCAATGATCTGATGTAGCTGTTTTTCGATCTCTGCTTGAAAATGGTACGAGATGCCCAAACGGTACAGAGTGTATATCAGCTTCATTCTCTCCACTGCATCACCCGACGTCGTATCCTTCAACATGTCCTCCACCTTCCTCTTCAAAATCTCTACCTCCCTACCATAGCATTCAAGTTTCTACATATTGTGCACGATGTAGCAGTGAGAAGCAATAGCGTAAAAAAAGGTTTTTTTAAAGTAAAATTTCGTTTATAAAAAAAGTTTAAATATTATACAATATAATGCAATTAAAGAAGTGAAGCTAAGCTCAAAGATGTCCAAAGGCCCGAAAGTTTAAGTCCAACAAACTAAACTTAAATTTCAAAAAAAAAAAGTGAAGCTAACATCTTGATTAAATGGTATGGAAGCAATGCGGTCTCTCCATAACTCTCGAGGGAAGTTGTAAACGGGACGAGATTGGGTCTCGCATGGCGGAGGCAGCTGAGATGTTAAAGGTGTTATAGATGCCATGGACAAGAAATCAAAAAAACACTTGGCTCTTTAGAAACTTTTGCTTCGACTGGTGTTTGCTCTTTCGTGTACCTGAATCCTTATAATGTGTCCTCTATTTATAGGGTGGATATGGGAGAAGAGGATTATTTCGGGCAATACTTTCATAAATGAACCGAAAATTGACCTAGAATTTTTTGGTTAAGAAGAAATCAGTTTAGTCTTTTCTCTCAAGGGCATTTTTTTTAAGATTTTCATTTACTTTATAAGTGTAAAAATGTTTCATCAAGGAAATGAAAAGAAAAGAAAGAGAGAGGCATGATATTCACAACCCAAACTATCAAATATGCGGGAAGTTAAAAAAACCCAAAATACTAGTAAAAGTATTTTTTTGCTAGGCACAGGGATTCCCTTGGAAATTTTCTTCCCGACAATTTTAGTATAGTGAGCCAAGGAAAAAAGACAAAAAAACATGGAAAATGGTACATTTTAAAACTGCAGGGTATAACGATACCCACCTGTTAACTAGGCGTGGCTCTTTAGGTGGTGGGACTGTCTTTGTCCATATGTGGCTTGGAGGATGAAGACTGTATTTGTTTATCGGGAAAAGTTTTAGTAATTTAGTCTTTATAATCTAAAATTTTTGACGATATACAATTCACCGGGATAACAAGAATAGAAATTTCCATGTAGCTTACCATGTAGATTAATACAACGTCATTGTTTTGTCCATGTGGATGGATATCCCATAATGACTTTAATACTCTTTCTAAAGAAAAATTAATTATGACGTGCGCAAGTTGGGCATTTTTTGGGTGTGGTGGCTTCTAATGTTTTTCGGAGATTATGGATGAGTCTTGTCGAGGGAGACATGAACAAGAACATTTGGTTTGTCCTGTATGGTACAACCATGTAGAGAATCTGGCTCACTAGGAATGAAGTTGTTTTCCCAGGCGATTGGTGCAACCACGAGCTTCTTTCTCATACTATTCTTCACCAAACGTATGAATAGTTTTTTTAAGGGTAAAAAACAGTATGAATAGTTAAGGTGGTCAAATCTCTTTCCGAATTAGGGCGTCAAGACTTGTTCTTGTTTTGAACAGTATGATATATAAAATAAATCATCTAGAGTACATGTACATGGAGGTTGCTGTTACACAGACAACAAATGTATCCAGAAAACTGTCTATCAAGAAATTCAACCGAAATATGAATAAAGGCAAACGGAAGAGAACCGATAACAAAACACCTCCTCAAGAAATAGCTCCAGATACCATAAATTGACGGACATCTCAAGAGGAGATGGAGGGCCGAATCGACACCTTCACCACACAGAGCACAGAACTCCCTACCGTAATTAACTTGTGCTTGTTTCTAGAGTCTATGCGTTGATCCCTTGATTGTTCCTTTTTTTTTTCGTTTTCTCTGGCTTTAACTTTTTTTTTTGTTTCATTTTGTTTTCCTATCCGATTTTTTTTCTCTGATCAACTGACAACCTCTCAAATAATGAGATGGATTGGGTACGAATAAAGTTTTTTCCAAATGATTTGGAGTGAAGGATAAGCGGAGACTTTTTTTGCAAAAAATGTGAAAATATCAGGACCAAAATAATAAAAGTACATGTATCGCAAAAAAAAAAAATAACATTATTGCAAAATACGAAAATAGACTAGTTATTATGATATATGAGGTATATTTATATTACATATAGGACATTTCGCTATGGTAAGAAAAAAATGTTAGTGCAGTTCCCACATATTTCAAATTGTCCAAAATGGTTTCTTCACTCCATATCAAATCCATTTTCCTATGACAGGGGTGGATTAACTACGGAGGAGAGTGGATTGAATATGAAAAAAAAATCAAACAGTTTGAATGGAAAAATACAAGGAGCTTTTCTAAAAAATGTGAAAATATTTGGACCAAAGTAAAAAAACTATATGGGCGATATCAAAAGAAAAAAAAATACAAAAATATACTAGTCATTATGATATACGGGACATGCTGGTATAATAAGAAAAAAAAATGTCAATACTATCTTTCTAGATATCAAACAATTCGGAATAGTTTATTCACTTCTCTAATTAGACATCGTAGACGGGGATCAAACTGGTAGGGGACCATTTTGTATATTATTTGTATTACTATATTAATATTTCCATAAAGTACATTTACCTAACATACAAAAGCATTTTTTTTGAATAAGTTAGTATTGTTGACTATTGTTCGAGTATTCAGCTATTGTAATTCAATAAAGAAATTTATCTAAGGTCCTTATAAGTTTTTATAACGTAAGGTACTTATAGTTTGTTTATTGTTGTTTCGGGGATTCGAAGATTTCAATTTTAACTTGTAAGCCTTTTGTATTAATACAAAATCTTCAAATTTAATTGGTAAGTCCTTATACTCCTATTCCAAAAATTATGAGTATGGCTTTGATTTTGGAATTGACTACGAATTGTTGGCAATTCAAATGCCCCTAGACCATTTTTTGGAATATATCATAATTTTCATTTTAATTTGCTAACAACTCATTTGCAATAGATGAACAATAAGATCAGAATGTTAAATTTATGAAAATTAATATCGAAAGTCGCTTCGGGGATACGTTGGTGTGATCTGAATTCAATATTATTTTAGATGAATGTAATCTTGTGACGGCTTGACTTGGCTTCTTACTGACATCAGAATTGTTTTCTTTTTCAGGCAGTCACGCTCTATTTTTAGCTGACTAAAGCAGTGATTTAAACAACAAACATAGATATAAGGATAGTTTGCCCTTTATTTATTTCGCCCAATTAAAACCATTAGTTCTACGACAGAACAAAACCATTAGTCTTTCCAAACTACATTTCAAAACTTAAATGACAGGTTAGTCTTTGTGACCTAATCCGGGCATTGTCAATTAGCAACTTGCAATTTTATTTTTCTTTTTGGTTAATCAATCGTTCTCTTTCGAGTTTCGATTGTGCCTCCCATCTTAAACTAATTCTCCATGATGATCAAGGATGGTCATAGTCCAAATAATGCATTACAAAATGAAAGTGGCCAATACAAGTGGGAAAGACGAACAACACCCTCACAAACGAAGTGCAGATGATCATTTAGGAGGAGGCACCCTCGAACCTTCGAAACCTTTGACAACAAAGCAACCTACTTGATAAATTCAATTCAGTTAGTCGGGTGGGTGCCCGAAAATTGTCCT